>WAAD01001702.1:0-37570 GCA_013389945.1 Fregata magnificens
ATTGAGTTCTATACAGTCAAAACACTCCCTAACATGTTAACTTAATTTTTAAAAGTCAGAGTATACCAGTAGGATTTGAGGTCAATACTAAGTTAGCTACATACCCAGAAAGTCTAATAGTTGTAAAAGTTGTTGAGGGTTTTTTTACATACCTGAAAAAAGTTTAGCCAAAAACCTGAGGATCCTCCAGGATTCAACCATTTGACTTCAACTGGTCTGCATATACAGCCTGGGAATAACATCTTGGAGATCAGTTTGGACGAGAAGGAATGGCCTCAAGTTGCGTCAGGGGAGGTTTAGATTGGACATCAGGAAAAATTTCTTTACCGAAAGAGTGGTTAAGCATTGGAACAGGCTGCCCAGAGAGGTGGTGGAGCCGTCAACCCTGGAGGCGTTCAAAAAAGGTGTAGACGTGGCACTCCAGGGCCTAGTTTAGGAGTCATGGTGGTGTTAGTTGACGGTTGGACTTGATGATCTTAGAGGTCTTTTCCAACCTTAATGATTCTATGATTCTATGAAAACATATTGTGACGCCATGGATAATATTTCTAGACAAACAAGTAGCAACATTCATAACAGAGCCATTTAAATGTGCACAAAAAGGAGTATATGGCTTCTACTGGTTCATGGGAATGTATAACTAAAATAATAAATAAAAACTTACCATATTCAAGCTGGGATCTACCTGTGAGCTGCAGAAGATAATCCTGATTAGTATAGATTCTCTGAGCGGTGAAAGAAAAACCCATGCACGTGCTGCACCAAGACCTTACACACTGCAGCTGTATGAAACCAATGGAGCTATCAACAAACATGACATGGGTTAACCAAAACCAGAATTTTGCATTCTCTTCTTTTAAAACAAGAGGGACACCAGGGATCTTTTTTTATTTTATTTTATAAATCAATAGCTTTATAAACATACAAATAAACCAAATATATTATATTTGTGCTGGAATATCATCTCAAGGTTTTACACTAAAGATTATTTTGAGTTTAGAGCTGAGTTTAGGAAACATTTAAAACTCAAAGCACCGTAATTACAAAGACATATCAACTCGATTTTCCTATCTTATTCTGTAAAGAACACTATCAAATTTAAAATTAGACCCTTAGACTGAAGGAAAGCGAAGTAAACAAAACACAGGCTAGAATATGAAACTAATTTGTAAGAAGTCTGAAACACCTTTGTTTAGATTCAATGTTACAAATCTTTATTTCCTTTGAGCGGGGAAACTTCCAACTAAATGTTGACTGTCATTCAACACACTTTGATTTTAAGCACACAAACTTATTTCACCAGAATTAATCAATGTGCAGGGATCAAAGTCCTTTTACTGTCTAGCTCTCACGGAAATAAAATGTTTTACTGAATCAGGGCCTTTCTAGCTGGACTCTCTTCCCATCAAAATACACAAGATCAATGATGAACTGTGAAAGATCAGGGAATCCAAACTAAATGCTTTTAACAATGTTAATGAAATTAAACTATACTGAACTTAAAATAAAATCTACCAAATACTCATGGTTCAACCCAGCGATTGCCCTCTCCTGAACCCAGTTTAGTATGCCAACTCTCCTCATCCTCCTCTCTTTCCATGGAAGCACCATTGTTGCCATTCACACAAGAGAATGCATCTTCGTTGCTACTGGTTCCAACTAACCTCTGGAAATGCCTATTTTACAAGTTTATTCTGAATTCAGAAGTGATGTGATTAGAAAACAGACTCAGAAATTCAAAATCACTAGCAAAAACCACTTTAGAAGATAAACAAGTGACAACTCTCTACACCCCAGAGCATTATATTTATTGTAATTCAGCCACCTTGGGCTCAATGTTCTTACCGTTTACACCAACATAAATCAGAACTGACTCCACAAAGTTACTCAAGTGTGTAACTGTTTTGGACAAGAGGTAAGAGCCTTTCAATACTCTTCCCCATCATTGGCCTACAGACCTGGTAACCAAACGACAACATCCCATACCTTCCTGGTAGGATTCTAAAAAACCAAAAAGCAGGATGGTGAGCACACAAATTAATAACATTTGCCACAATTATCCAGCTAATGAATTACAAGGAACACTAGTGGTGGGCACTGTAGCGGAGTTCAGAGAAGGTGTCTGATAGTTATAGTAGTAGGCTTCAAAGACAGAGGACTGAGAGATCCCCTACAATTAAAAATTTATTAGCACTATAGCTGATTTCCAGATATCTTCCAAAACCTTCTGAAAACATCCTTAGGGAGTCAAGACCAGTGGTGAAAATCACTTGAGATGATAAACAACTAAACTACAACTCTGTATACAACACAGCTTTATAAGTGAGTTAGTTCTTAGTAAATAACTAGAAGGGAACTGTAGCTGTTAGAAAGCCAGTTACAAGAAAAATTGGTATTGTTTTCCAATTGATCCCATGGATTGTATCAGGCAGCACAAATCAGTTACTTGGACGTCAGTCCAAACTGAGGCGGTTTTTTGTTTGTCCCACTCCTCCTGTTCTTTTGGAGCAGCAACTGGCTGGACTTCTTTCCCCACACTAAGTCCTATACAATGGACCAGGTTTTGCTGCCAGCCACGCTTCTGTGAGACAAGGACGGCTCCAGCACATGCTTCCTCGCAGGGCTGAAAGCAGACTCAGGCCCACTGCCTCAGTCCAGAAACAATCCTGTAATGCTCTGAAGGACCAATGTAGACTGGAAAATTTAATGGAAGAATCACCTTTCCCCTCAAATGTCACCTCTTAACAGACGTGACCATCATTAGTACCATTCGCTCACAAACAATCCCCCAGCCCATCAAACCTGAGAAATGCAAGACCCCATTTGGTGCTCACTTACAGAAGCAGATACAAAAATATGTCTGGTGAAGTCCAAGAAGTTACACTGGCCTGACAGCAGTGCTGGGGAGAGTGTGCCATGAACGATATTTCAATAAAGAGACTAATTTTTAACTCATTTTCCTGCATCCTCTTCCATTCCAATTTCTCTGCAGTTGTGCTTGTGGCCCATTTTCTAGGCAGTTTTCTGGACTCTGTGTGTGTATGTGTAAAGACCACTACTTGCAATAAACTCCATTAGAAAATACTTATCTCTGACAAATCACCCACTAGTCTGTTTTCCCCTCAGTGTCCTTTTAGCAGGCAGTTAATGAAGTTAGCAGCGGTGACCCTTAAAGTGGTAGAGTACTCATTGCTAATACATTGCTGACAGTAATTCTTCCAAGCAGAGATGACAGGGAAGGAGGGGCAAGGACTTGATTTGTGGTTTTTTTCTAAAGCAGATTTTCACGAAAAAATGAGGGTTGCTTCAGTGTTTCATGAGTTCCCATTCTCTACTGACTTCATCCTTCCTCCTTTTCCCACTCAAATGCAGGCTGCTTCTAGTCTGGCTGCATCAGCAGGCTAGCTGGGGCAAGTTCGCAGGGCTCCCTTTCCAGTGGGGGCTTGGGGTGGGTGCTCCAGGGAGCCTGGGGAGGGCCCTTTGCCGCTCCCATGGGCTGATACGATTTCTCGCCAATGGGAACCTCTTGTCGACAGCCTTGTTCTTTCTTCTCTTCTGCCAAAGTCTCTGCTGCTTTGTCGTATGTTATAGGCGGTTCTTCCACTGGAGAAAATGGATATGTATTACTGAAAGCCATTTGAGAAGCTTCACAATAACTAAGCCAAAAGAAAGCTAATGGCAGCTTTGAGAGAGGAAAACTATGAAAGGAAGCACAGGATTGAGTTCAGAAAATTACAACACCAATTCATGTCAAAAGAGCAAAAAAAAGAGGCAAAGTCAAGAACTTGCTTCAGATTTTAAGAAATGACTTGTCCTAGGCAAATTTCATGGTTTTCTGTTTTAATATACAAGAACAGGAAAATGCCTGCCCGTGACAGGAAGACCACCTGGCAAAATTAAAGCCCCTTCTCCAAAGTCAAAAGATCTTAGAATTATTCTCTGGCATCGTATAAGAACTTTCTTTAGCATGTTAGAAAAGACATCAGATTTTTTACCAGTCTTGTTGTCCAAAATGGTTGAACCACTTTTGCTAAAACTCTCAACAAGGAAAAAATCAGACACCTGTCATGAGAAATTTCTGTTCCCAATAACTGCATCTGATAAAACTATAAATGAAAACAGAACCTCCTAATGGGAAACATCAGGCTTCCTTCACTCGACAATACAGTCCTACACGTGTTCACAATATCAGTCCAACCAAGTAAATATGAGGTGTATTTTCTACTGATGAATAAAGTGACTTCCCAACATATGTCTAAGGACAGGATGGGCAATTTTGAAAATCTTACAGGATGCCTGCCCATTCGAGTATCCTCAAACATTTGATTTTGTGTACTTCTAAATGACTGGTGCAAACTGCGTTCTCTAGTAACTTCTGTAGCTAGGAGGCATATATGGTAAACAAGAAAAATGGTTAAGGATGTCAGTCTTTCTCCATCATTTCTCACCATCTGAGCGATTAGGAGATTCAGTTGCCATCTATAAGGCAGCATTTCCTAAAACTCAGAGTGGTCCAGCTGGTAACCTGTGGGCCGTGGAAGTCCACTGTGTTCCTCTGCGCTGCCTGCTGCCTTTGCACCAGGGATGGGAGGCACATCTCCTTCATACATCTCATCTTTGTTTAAGCACCAAACACTCCCCAAGCAAACACCTTGTTTAACACAAAAAGCAGAACTGCAGTTGCTACCACAGGGCAAAAAGTTTCTGGGGAGACCTCGACTCCTCACACCATGTCAGTTATCCTGCCTGAACAAATAAGGGCTGTCAAAGTATATCTTTCCATGGATATACATTCCCCCTCAGTATGATGGACATAACTCACTTGCTATGAAGCAAACCTGTGAAGTTCTATATAAATGCAAAAATATGGTATTATTACTATCACGAGAAGCATTTGGCTTCTTATGAGTAAGAAAACACTGTTGTAGTGTAATTTCTCAAGAATAATCTGCAAAGCAAAGGACTGAATGGTCTCCACAGCAATACAAACAGGGCTTCTGCTGTGCACAGCAGCTATAAACAGGCCTCTATCAGTTGCTGCTCCTGCTGGTACAAAGGTGAGGAGAGATCTAATAAGGAAGGAAATCCTACTTACCATATTCTGAAGGACAGGCAGGATGAGGATCTGTTGTCTCACACTCAATTAGATCAACTGCTTTAGTCTCCAGAGAACTGCTACACTCCTTAACAACCGCAAACTGCAAATACATACAATATGCACAAAAATGTTCAGAGCCCAAATTAATATAAAATGAACCGGTTTTCTGAAACCCAAGAGGCAAACTAGAAGGGCCACACACTCCAACCACAGCAGGGGGAAAAAGGTCATCCTGGCTTCTGGGATGACCCTTCCCCTACAGATAATCAAACATTTGCGTTGATGACAGCCCTGGTCTTTCTTTGGAAAGCATGCAGTCCCAGTCTAGTAAAGAACTACCCGTTCTCTTGCCTTGCAAATCAACCTTCCCAGATGCAAGAACAAAAGCACATGAAAATTAACCCTCTCGATAGTACTGAGGGCCACTTTTAAAGTATTAGAGAGACCTGCAACCAGACAGCAGGAAATCCTGTCAGACACAGGGAAGGAAGCGAGCCTTCTTTTCCAGCTCCCGGCACCACCTGGGGTGTGCGATTCCACTGTCCCATGGTGACAGTGGAAGTGACACCTCGGAAGCAGAAGATGGGACCCTGTGGGGGAACATGCTGAAAAGACCATGGGGAAAACAGAAAAAACAGGGGTAGAGGAAAGCGATGTGTAGCACTGTGCTGAAATAGTATAGAGGAAAAGAGGGAAACCCAGTAAAAGGGGGATGTTTAAAGAGCAGAGACAGGGAAGAAGAGAAAATAACTCTAAATAAGATGTTCCAACAGAAGGACTGACAGATTCAGTGGTCCAGGTGGATAATTGGTGGGTTTATGTGGATAGATCACAGATGTAGCAGATGTGACTGTTTAGGCATCAGTTCATTTACATAAAATCTGTAGGCTTACAGCTGCTAACCCACATGTGACAGACCCCCAGAGGAGATTCCCCTACACACAGTTCTGCAAAATATCTTTGACTGTGCAAAGTAGAACACTTGCTGGGTGAAAAGACTCAGAATACCATCAAAATCCAGGCATGTACAGAAGTTTACCAAGGCTTACTTAACCCTAGGACTAACCTAGCCTGGCATATGGAACTCTAATACGAATGCAAAAAAATACCCAGGCATACCATCAGCTACATGTAGCCTCACGTGGCAGAATAGAAGTAAAGGGAAAAGTGAATGACACTTGGACAATTTATAGGTATAGTTTCAGTATCACGATACCTAGCATTTGATATGTGTGATAGCGTAAAAGCTCATTATCCTCTACATTAACCTAGATGGGCAAGAACAAGAAAGCCTTTGCACTCCTCTCCCAAGCCTCACAAATGAGCAGTAGCACTGTGGGCTACAAAAGGAGTGAATTCCATGAGCTCTTTACAGTTACTGCATACACATCATCCAGTCCCCATACAAAGTCCTTCATTAGGATTATTAATGCTGTGTAAATCAATAGCACCCAAAAACCTATTCCAGTACCTTAAGAGTTGAGGAGCTATAGACCTTTCTGTCCCCGATGTAGTATAATCTCTTTTTTTACATAAAGCTCCCCAATAATCCACTCTAAGTGAACAATAGAAATGGACAACTTCCTGCTGCTTTTTGGCAACCCTTCAGTTTCTAACCTGAGTGCATGCATGCATGAAGCCCCAGTGAATTTAACACTCAATGGCTACATCAGCACAGAGAAAATCACATGCATGAAACCACAGGAATCCATTACTGTGTAAGCAGCAATAATTAGCAAAGGGTCAGCGATTTCCTCTTCCAGCCTGCAACAAGCCATTTGCAATAAATTACTTTATTAATGTATTTGATGTCTCCCAGTGCAAGAATGCATGGTGAAATTTAACACGAGTGTGTAACAGATGAGTAGGTTGGATTTGTTGCTGTTGATTCACTCCATTGCTTAGCTGTCTAATTACTCCTATATTCAGCAAAAATGTCATTGACCACTAGCATCAACTGTGGGGACAACAGTAGGCGAGGGCAGAGCTGATGAGCTGCAGGCCTCTTAGAGCACTGCTCCCAGGCAACGAGCTGTTCTCAGTCCCAACAAATGTTTTTGATTTTGCCAGCCTCAGATATTTTGCAAGCTGTGGTTTTGCCTCTGCTGTGAACAAATGATGACATTGCCATGATTCAGCACATTTGCTGTCCAGTACCTGAAGGAACAAAGTGCTGGTAATAAAAGGTCCACAAGAGCATGCAGTTGACCAGCTAAGGCACAATATGTTGTAACCAGGGTCAGGTCAATTCAGTACTCCCAACATATGTTTGATAGTGTGTTTCAGTGGCTACCCGCTCACAAATCCTGCCAGGCACTCAATCTAAACCATTTGCGAGGCCTTCTTCAGGTTGATTAAAAATCCTTGGATTTGCACTATAAATACTCCATGATATTCAACCCCTAAAACAGACTCCCAAGTAGAACAAAATCATCTCTTTCTGGACTCAAAGATTTGGAGCAGAGTCAAACTTCAGGCCATTTAAAGTAAAATTCCTTTTTAAGGAATTTTAAGTAAAGTAAAGTAAAATTTAAAGTAAAATGACTTCTATGCACACAGTTCTTGTACCTTTGCAGCTATAGTTGGGTGTGGAAGGCTTTAAAACCTTGCAGTAATACCTGTACTAGAAAAACATGTGAGCAGTTACCCCAGTAAAAAGGTATGTGCTTCACTAGAGTTTATCACCAATCCCGTACAAGTATAAACGCTTCCAGTAGTCTTTTTCACTGGCATAACTGTGCTTGTTTTGAAGAGTGTATGCTGCTTAGCTAATGTGATGCTACCTGGACAAGTATGGTGATACTTGCACTACAGGAGCTTATTCAGAGCTGAACGATGTGTGTGCAGACAAGCTCTCAGGGTAAGACATGCCATTTTGAGAAAGGAGTCTCAGACTGGGCACAGAAGTAGCCACAGATGCCAATTATGCCACTTTTGCCAACTTCAAGTTTCAATTGCTATCACCCAGCAGTGTAACATCATTTTAATGCCAGTGAGAACCAGGTCCTTAGATCAGATCTTATGGGGTCAAATTCTCTGATGCAACTTCAAAAACGCAACAGAAACAGGCGAGTACAACCAGATCATGATGGTGTTTCTACCTACACCAGTGCAAAATTTTTATTTTATATTCCCTCCCAAACCGCCCAATAACATCCTGGTTGTTTTTCTTTACAAGGCAGCAGCCTCTAATACACAGACTTGTAATTTCATCAACCCCCAAAATAAAGTTCAACATCTCATGTAGCACACACAATACTTGGCTTCCAAGAAGCCTTTTTTACGGAGGGCATACTTTCCTGTGAAAATAACTCTGTGATATGCCATGTCATCACATTGCCATTTCCTTAATTTAGAACACAGTTCCCCAACTGTTGTGTTCAAAGCTAACAATAACACTGGCTAATGGTTGCAATACATCCAGGCAGCTGTGAACTTTGAGGGATAACAATGAGGTAAGATGAACTAGGGTTCACAGCAAAGCACTTGATGACTCTAGCAGTTATTTAATATATTTAAGATGTGAATTATTTGATGGATAATCTCACGTGGATCCCTAACACTCTTTGATCCTTCCTGCTTCCCTCTCCACTCCATGTTAATATAGTTACCTGAGACTTGTTGCTAGTAGGTGTCACGTTCTCATTGTCAGCGTGGCTGCTGGCATCTCTTATCGCTTCTGCATAGAGATTCTTCTTATACAAGTTTTGACTTCTGCAACAGAACAAAAGCTGAAACAAATTATTTTGCTTTGGGAGGAACAGATGCTGCTTCCTTTCACACATTATTCTATAGGTATTTACAGAAGGGACATATATTTTGCTTTCTTTCATTGGTTTGAAAGGATCTATTACTGCCAATTACCGCACAGTAGTTAAAACAAACAGCTTGTCAGAAACAGAAGTCAGTAAGAAGTGAACAAATGTTTGTTCTAATGTGCCATCTGTAAAGGGTCATTCATTAGAAAAAACAATAGGCCTCATAATTTTAACTACCCCCTTCCATTTTCTTACATTATTCTATTTATAATACATTCCTCTTATAAAGATTTAGGTTTCAGCCAATACAATGAACAGCGTTTGTGGGTGAAGCTCAGAAATAAAAATCTGACTGTATTTTTGTACACCGTTGATAATTACAATTACAAAAGTTCCTTCTGCATTCATCTGCATCATTTATGAAAACCAGCAATTTCAGAAATTACTATGAAATAAACAAACTGAAAGCCTCAAAAAGCTTGGAACTAAGACATTTCTAGGAAAAATCATGACCAACAGAATTAGCTCAAGGGGAAAAAAAGCCAAGAGCACAACCTGGAGTTGGAAAACAATATGAATAATCAGTTCTAAGTGGCTAGTTCCATAAATTCAAAAATTTTTATTTTTGCAGTTAAAGAGCAATCACTTATAAGGCAGTATTAAAAGCTCATATAGGCCCCAACACAGAAAACACAGTCATAAGAAAAAGAGCTCGTTTACACTGCTTGAGATCCAAATCATCTTTACTGACTTTACATACACTTTTTTTTTCCTCCTAGACATCAGCTAACAAAATTAATGTTACCCTCTTCAAATTCGAGAAGTCTCAGGTTATGACGTCCTTTTACTTGATCTATTTTAAATGAAATTTAATAGACATATACCAAAGAAAATAGGAATTTTCCTTTTATTTCTACATCACATTCATATACTAACTGGGAAAGTGCATCTGCCATAATTATCGTATGTTGCTCCTTCATGAAAATACAGTGTAAATAAAATTTGCTTGTTGCTAGAAACGAGAAAGACCTGTCTCCACCACGGGTTTTCTCCCCAGATTCTCTATAACATGTTCCCATGTATTCAAACATTCAGGGAAAAAAAAAGTAATTGTCTCCAGTAGCGGATAAGACTGGGACTGCTAATACAAAATCAAATAGGTGTTAGATCTGAGGGTATATCCACAGAGCAGAATGCTGAGAAATAAGGTAAATTAGTCCATTTCTCCTGACGCTGTGGCAAGGCTGCTGTTCATGTTTTGTCACCCATATGTGCCCATTCTGTATTACAGCTCATAGTGCTGACAAAACTTGAGCCTGTTACTCAAGAGTTATAAAATCCATTGCACAGAGCTCACACACAGGCACAGTCCTCAGTGGGATGCCCCACTCAAGACGATCACTAATTCTACATCTTACTTTACAGCATGCAGAGTAACAGATGCCAGATGGACTTGGTGGGCACAGGAGTCTTCATGTGCAACTAAGCACAAGCAGGCAAGGCAGTGAACTCCAGTTGACCAAGTTTGGGCAAGAGGCCAAGAATTTCTCAATCCTAATCCCAGTCCTACTGTCGATTTTTGCATGGCCTTGGCCAATTGAGGTGGAGGGCTTGTGGGTGTTAGATCTGCGATGCAGATTTTTTTTTTGTTGTAAAAGAGCTGTTTCTTTGCTTCCCTAGGAAGATAGGAAACTTGACATACTATACAGTCAGACCACATAAACCTAACATTAAGAATAACACAATGCTCTTCAGCAGACTACAGTCATTGAACAAACCAACACAATACTTTGGTATTCTTGGCCTCCAGTTCACACATTTTTCAAACTGGCAGGTGTAGATCTCCACCTTCATTTCCTCCAATTAAAAGGAGATAAGCGTCTCCATTTTACAGGGGAAGGAACAGGACTATTACAGACTCAGTCGGTACATTTCAAAATACAGTAGATTATGTGAAAAAGCAGGATAGCAATTTCAATCCAAATACGGGTTTCCAGACTCCAGTTAAATAGGGATTTTAGGTCAGTCGTTTCATTTTGATCTAGTTAGGCTAGTAATAGCTGCAATACAAATTCAGTCAAGTATGTAATTGAAAACTTGTTGTTGAGGTAAATAGTTATATTGATCAAAAGCATTTGGCAAGAAAGAAAGGTAAAGCAGGGAGAAATAACAAAAGAGAGAGGAAGGGAAGAGAATGAATATATTCACACTTTAAAACCAGCCATATTCTGGCAATTTTTCATGACAGTTTATACGACATATATGGGAAATATAAGAATCTCATAATTTGTCTATTCCATATGTATCATTCCACTGATTAGCTTCTGAATTCCAGGTCATGAGAACAAACCAGACTGCACTTAGCTTTAATTCTGGACCTCTACAATCAGTTAATAGAAAATAAGAAACATGGGAGTTTCTCTACTTTTATGGACTAAATATGCTAGGAACTGTTAAATAAGAATGGAAAATATTAGCTTCCATAGCTAACTTATTTTGTAGCTTAACTTTTTGTGTCTAGGAGAGTCTAATTTTAAAGTTAACCTAAACCACAAACAAAACCCCTGCATACGGAGGGCAGGTCAGCATGCAGCCAGAGACTCTTGATTTGGCTGCTGTCTGACTTCTTGATTGTTTACTTTTAAATATAAATATGCATTTAAACAAGAGCCTCTGAGAACAGTTATCTGCCAAGGTCATGGCCAAAAGACTCTAACTTATTAAATGCTGAATACTTTCCAGTCCAAGCGACATTGATGACATTTAATTTCACATCAGACTGGGTTCTTAAAGAGTGACTGTAGGGATTCTTTTTGCCATGAGAAGAATCCCAAACCTCCACAATTCATTACAGCCATGGAAAATGCCAGGGAGTACTTTTACAATAGATGTGCCTTAGGCTCACATCCCTGATTTTACTCTTTCTATTGCCAGGAAAACTGCTTTCACGTTCATTGCTGGAGGCATCACTGTGGAAGTTGGAAGGTTAGTACGCTGCTTTTCTCAATGGCAAGGAAACTTTCAGGTGCCACTCTACATGGAAAGGGAAGCAGAACCAAACTAACAGGATAGCTAGCAGAGAAGAGCCAAACGCTACCATGACAGTTTCAGATGTCTAGAGCTCGTAAGGGAAACCAAGGAAGAAGTAAACAGCATGCTCCTGAACTCTCTCATCAGTATAAATTATGGCTCCTCTTCAAACCTAATAAGGTCTATTCTTCCCCCCAGACACATGTCACTCACTAACACCAATGTGAGTACTGCAGGCAAGGGACATGCCAGAACTTTCTGAAGTATTCATAGATCCAATTACTGAAAAGCAAAAGAGTAGCAAGGATGATATGGCGATTTCCACCAGCTGAGGAACAGCCCACGTTCTCCGCCACGAGCCCTCCGTGAAAGTCAGCAGCACTTCGGTTCCTGTGCCACATGTTCACAGCGTGTGTTTGGAAGCACTACCTGTGGCAGTAGGCAGCCAGGGACCCCAGCAGGAGCAGGAGGACCAGCACTGCTAAGCACACTGCAATGGTGATGTTCCGCATCTTCACCCGCTCGGCATGCTGCTGCTCCCACCACTCCAGATCGCTGAACTGGCACCGCTCCCCAACATAGCCCGTCACACAGCTGCCAAAAGGAAGTGAGCACACTTTGTAACTGGCAGCGAAGGAAAAACCCCAGATTGTCACTTCAGTCACCTTGTGTATTGATTTACCATTGGCAACCAACACAGAAATATCTGGTTGAATTTAGTAGTGGTGAAGACAAAATGACTTTAAAGGAATGGCTGTCAAAACCAGTAGAATTCAATATTGAAAGACTTTTTTTACTGTAAAGCTATAGAATTATACAGTGAGATCATAATTTCCAGATTCTAACGGGCAAAGAATAGAAAAAGTAATTTTCTCTTAAATCCTGCTATGTGATTAGTGTTCCCCTAAGATTTTCCATTTAACTCTTTCCAGCAGCAAGCTTCCCTTTCTTTGAAATAGGCAATATAAGACTTACTCGTATTTTCAGAGTGACTTGGTAAAGGGAATCAAATTTTAATCTGAATCCTTACTTTAAAATAAAAGATGAATGAAAGTGTTTAAAAAAACCTCGTATGGGTTAGAAATATCTTCATAATTTAGTTTTAATACAAGCTTCTTCTGTAGGCAGATTTTGTTCTTTTGTTTCTTTTTATCACTGTAAAACCCAACATAGAAATATCTTATCAGTGCATGAAATCCTCAAATCAAAATTACTAGAAAGTGAGAAACACATCAAAAAGAATGTCACCCTAGCCTTACTGTCCAAGGTGAGAGATGTAAAAAAGGAAATAATAAACATAAAAAATGAAAAGTCTACCCAATTCATAACAATCTCTCACCAATGTAGGCTCAAATCCTTCTCACAATTCTTATGAGTCTAGTTTTACTCAAGTCAAAAGAGCTAATCAAATGAGCAAAAGAAGCAGGATTTGACCTGCAGCAGCTTTTACCTTATGTCCTGATAATGTTATATCAGCATTCATTATTAAATCAGGCACAAGCACTCTCATTCTGTCACAAATTAGAATGCATATATGTTGGAAGGCAGAAAAATGCTAACTTTTTAAGATCACAATAAATTCCAAACAAGCAAGAAGATCTACTTTCTAGTGTAAAAGCTTTTATTAATTGAAATACAAATCACATTTGGTATGTGATTTTTGCTAGATATTTTTGCTAGATAGCATTTTTCCATGACTTCGTTTTGGTATTTAATATATTACAGCCTACATGAATGAATGCTGCCATCTAGTGAGAATTCAGCAATGTGAGAATTCAGCAAGGTCCACACACAAACCCTGGCACCCAAGAACACGGCTAAGCATGGTTGCTCCTTAATTTTTTAAACGGCTTCTGCTTCCAGCACTGAAGAATACGTAC
Organism: Fregata magnificens; assembly: GCA_013389945.1. Classification (NCBI taxonomy): domain Eukaryota; kingdom Metazoa; phylum Chordata; class Aves; order Suliformes; family Fregatidae; genus Fregata; species Fregata magnificens. Next base: position 13,767 of record WAAD01001702.1, read on the forward strand.
ATTTGGATTCTTATTATGCACTAACACCTAACAAATAAAAGAAAAAACCATGTGATCCAATTTGAAAGTTCTGCAGTTGTAGACTCTTCAGTTTCAATAGGAGAAACTCGATGAGGTGAAAAAAGGTAGTTTTCAATGCCTCTAAAATTTACACTAAAAATTCATAACAAATACCAGAGATGACCATGAGTCCATCTCCTGTAATGGCTTTGCCCAAGGGCTTTGCTGAGCTTAGGAAATCCACGACACAAAGCATCCACTTCATTCTCGTGTATGTACATGACATACATTCTTTTCATATTCCTGCAGGTAGAGAGGTCTGTAGGCAGGGGACACCACTCATATTTTTTAAATAAGAAAGCCTAGGATTTGACAGTGCTTGCAGGAATGGCCTGGTACAGAGGTTCCTGCAGCGCAGTACAAGGAAGATCTGGGGGAATGGTGAGTCAAAGAAACCCATCAGCACAAAGCTTCTCTCCTCATGCCAGGGTTATACCAGGGCCACCTGAGTTACTGAGACACAGAGGGATATTTGCCTACTACGGAACAGCATCCGTCCCCTGCACAGATCCTCGCTTACCAGGTGAGACCCCAGGGGAGGAGGCAGGCATTGGATTTGTCCCAGTGTAAACACTTTTATGCTTGATTTTGAAGAAAGATATAACACAGATTCAAATATAATCAAGTTACACAATTAAACTCCAGCACTAATGATTTTGAAGAAATGATTACCCCATGGGACTAGGGTGTCATGTTGACCAGGCCAAGGCTGACTTCTGGAAATATGACATTCTTTTTGCTTTTATCAATAACTGCATTTGGGGAACCAGGAATCAGGATTCACAAAAATATGGACAGGAGGAAGGAGGTCTTGGTTTTGAGGTCTCATTGCTACTCTCCCTGTTATTAAGAAGACCATCATGTTGCACCCTTTGTGCCAGCGACCAAGACTCTACAAACTGTAAGGGAAGATGCTGACACCAGACTTCTCCTCCCTGGTCCCAATCAGAGAGGACAAGACAGAGGTGTCCTCTTCCATCCCAGTGAGCACTACACATGAACAGCAAGGCCAACAGGGAGGTACAAGTCAGCACGATACGTACAGGAGGGACAGCAAGCACATCTTTCATAAAGCCATGAGCGCTGAGTCATTTAACAACTTATCGCACCTTTCCAAAGCAAAGAATCGAGTGCTTAGGGAATAAATTCAATCCTACTATTAATTGCAATGGGTGTGAATGGAGTGACCACTTACAGAAACTCACCGTGATCACTTACAGAAAAGAGCAGAGTGTAATGATAATTGCTAGCATGAGTGATGAACAGATAATTCATGGACAAACACTTCACTGTCTGCACTCAGCTGAGCCCTAAGGATACCATTCATCAGCACAGACAACACAAATTTCTGTACTTACTTGCAGGCATAGTCTTGTAGATCAGAAACATAATTGCACACTCCACCATGGAGGCAGTATGACTCGTACGAAGGAGGACATCCTACAGAATCACCTTGCACAGGGTGTGTAGAGTATTCATTGCTGACAACAGTGGGGGACACAGTAGATTCTGAAACACAGGATTTCACAAGGACATCTCAAACTTTTGGCTGCATTGGCAACGTGATCCTATGAAAGAGTTCCAGAACTTCAAGATAGGAAAGTAGGTAAAAATATCTAATTTTGACCAATTACTTGTGTTTTACCTATTTGCTTATGTTGTTTATCAAATTTAGGCACACAGAACTTTAGATCAAAATACTAAATATGCTTGATTCTAGATTTGCATTGAAAGACCCACAAAGGTTGGCTGTGTTCTGTCTATTTAGATGTGTGAGTACAACTCTGAAGAAAAACTGCACTGGCTGTCTAGTTACTTACGCCTAAGTGATTTCTGCAACTTATGCAGCTTTAGGTTATGGTAAATCTCTACCATGCATAAAGTACCAGAGTCAGACGTACAGGTGAAGGGCAACTATTTCACACACTTGGATCTCAGACTGAGAAGTTTTCACATGCAGCTTGTTGTTGTTCTGCAGATTATTTCTACTCTGCTGCCATCCAGTTGATTGCATCTGCGTCTGACTGCAGACCACATTTTTTATTGTTTCATGCTAGCTCAGGTACAGATAACAGCATCACTGGGGAAGCAGGGAACTCTATTTGACCCAATTCTTCAAAGGGTTCTGTAGCCTGTTCTGAATCGCACACACAGTCACCTACATAGATATCTAAACTAGCTAGTTTTAAAGGTAGCTCTAACATCTCTGCACAGCATGACCTACAGTGCAGACATGCCCTTACAGAAAAGGAAGCGCTTTCTTGCCTACTTTGATGCTACAGCAAATCTATAGGTCAGAACCAAACATCTACATGGCAAAGAACTTTTAGCAGTATGGCTTAGCACAAATGCGCCTAATCGCTCTCATACATTTATGGGATCAGTTTTATGACTCACACCAGTTTTATTGCAACATGACCTTCAATGACATTTGTTTTTTAAAATTTCATTTGCAGGAGAACTGTCATGGCAAAGAGCCTGAATGGAAAGGGATGAGTGATTTTAGTGAACCCCAGGTGTGACTGCGTTCTGCAAAGAAAATTTCAGCTTGCTGAAAGAGCTTATTAGGCAAAGAACTAAAACAGTGTGTTAACACACATGAAGACGTGGGATCAGATTTACAGCTGAGGGACCTAGAAGGCATTACTTCCAAGTCATGCATCATTTAAAATCATCATTTCCTGAGTGACACCTGAAACTACTGAAAGCTTAAGTAACTGAAAAGGGGGTGGGGATCCTGATAGGTGTTCTACTTTAAAAAGCCATAATTTCCTTCTGTTTTTCTGCAGAAACAGATGTGACAATCACACAGTGTCCCTCCATCATCAGACAGTCACTTGATCTGGAGTAAAATTCACCCTGATGAAGAGGGCTGACACGGAGTAAGATGATGAGTCACTCAGCTCCACATTTTCAGAGAATGCTGCTGTCACATTGAGGCACTGAAATGAGGGTCAGATAGTCACTAGTGCTGAACCTTCAGCAGCTCCCTTCATTAAATTGGTAACCAGATTTTCTAAAGAGTTTCAGAGCCCTTTTGAAAAATTAGCCACTGGATCTGAAAGACTAGCTTATTCTGAAAAATTAAATGGGACTTAAATTATGCGCAGCTCTTGTGCTAGCCTTCTGCAGAGGGAAAGGAGGCGCAGAGAGTTTGAAAAATGACACAGACTGAAATCACCTCCGAAAATGTTACCTCCAAGGAGCATTTACTTCTGCTGTTGATTGTAAAGGCCATTAGATAGATGTGTCGTTACATTTAGACAGTAAAAATTGGCATTGAACCTTAATTACTTCCAAACTAAACTCGGATCTGGTCTCCTTAGCCCACCTCAAAACAGCCTCCTAAAGCAATGCTAAACGGATCCACAAGCTGCCCAGTATGTCACTATACAGGGTTTCCTTAATTTCCAGGTGTAACAATTTACCCAAGAGCATGGTACTTAGTTAAAGGCCACTTCATTTTAATTGCTCACTCCATTTACTCACTGCAACCGATGCCAGTTCCAGAAGCATCATCAGCACACGAGCAAGTGAAGTTTCCTTCTGTATTTGTGCAGGTTATGTTCTCTCCACAGGTGTGGGACCCCGTCTTGCACTCATCAATATCTGTCACCCAAACAGTCTGCAGTTAGAAGAACGAAATGCCTCAGAGCATTGGTTAAAAGGGCAGCAGTTGCAGCAGTGCAGTCTCCTGGCAGTGGGGAAAAAAACCAAAGACCTTCCCTCTGCAAATATTCCTTCATGGAAACCAACGGAAAAGCAACCAGCATACTTTCTATGCCAAGTAATCACAGCCTCCCCAGCCTCTCAGAGCATGCTATGCTGCTGCAGAAGCTCTCCAGAAGGAGAAGGAAGGAAAGGCTTCCCCATGAAACGTAACAAGTACACTAGAGTTGAAGAGAAGACTTATTTGTACTAGGTATATTCTCCTGGCATTGCTAGTCATAGCTTCTACCCTGGATGAGTACTAGTCAGTTGGCATTCTTGCATTAAGACAGCAGAAGGGTTTGGGAATGAGGAGTTGCCCACCCCTGTACCACCCGCCTGGTCCAGCCTAGACAAAAAGTTTAGAAAGAAGGAAAGGGTCTAGAAACCTACAGGTTTATCCAGTTTGTGTAAACACTTAAATGAAGTGTGCCTCTGAATTACTGTGAAGAGGCTCCCTGATTACAAGAGTTTCCAGGCTCGGAGCCTGTGTTAGGCGCATATATACCTCTCACCCACATCTTGCTGCACGCTCTCACCCTGCCTGCACACCTTCTCTAGCACAGCCCACGGTGGCAGCTTCTGCCAGTCTGGCAATCACCCCCCAGGCTGGCACCTGCATGGTGCTAAGTGCCTAAGGACCCCCTTCAAGGTGGGAACTTTGAAAGGGTTCACATACCAGAGTTTGGGAGCCTCTGATTCATTTTATGAACTGTCAGCAAAATGCATGTGCCAGACCTACTTTGGGGAAACAAAATCACAGATCTAACATCCCAATTTGTGCAAAATTATTCCTTAAACCACTGGGGCTTTTTCTACAGTGAAATTAACAGGATCTGGCCCAAAACAGTACAGAAAGTTCAGAGGACTTTTAAAAGCAAAAATACAGAAACAAAACTGTTGCAGCATATTCCAAGAAATGTGATTTCAACAACACAATATGAACTCATCTTGTACCATCTCTGGATGTACTGGCACATTTCTGGACACTGTGCATGCATGCAGGCGTCTAAAACTGAAGTACAAAATCACTCACCAGTTTCTGGTTTTTGTAGTACATTTCAAGTCATCAAACACAAATTAGTTTCTATTCTGTTTACGTCATAACAACATTGCATCATTTATAAAATGCCGTGAAAATATACCTTACCATCTTCTGGATGTAAAGTCCTAAACTGTGTAAGTCCTAAAGACTTCAGGAAGATAATGGACTGTTTTTCAATAATAGTGGTAGGTACCACAATCATTCTAGCTGAGCAGCTATACCACAGACAGTGAGAGCCCAGGGCTGCTTGGGGACATGCCTTGTAGGTGGTGCTGGGACAGCAAGAGGAGCTTGTCACTTCTGCCTGCACTTCCAAACATTCTCAAAGACATGAGCTCTGGATCTCTGACCACTGTAGGCAGAATGCTTTCTTGAACCTCCTGCCTCTGATACTTTCCACACTCTGCCCATAATAATGATATTGTTCTTAATTTTTCAGTCATCCTTGTCTGTGTCGAAGAACCAAAGCCCACTAAAGACTATGTAAGAATTGGGTCAAATTTAATGGACTTTGAATTAGGCTATAAAGGAGAAAGGAAAAAGAAAAGGACAAAAGAGAAGCCAAGACTCTCATAAAGCTCTGAACAAACTGTGTGCTAGTCAAATACTGGGAGGGGGGGGAAATCTTCCTGTTCCTTCATATTTACTGCTAAAATGGATTAAAAAATTAAGAAATGTAGGGAATGAACTAGAGACCTGGCATTAGAGCTGGATGGGAAAATCAGTGGGTCTGATTATTAACAAGACTCTAAATGTACTCAAGTTGTCAGTGTCAACACCTTGAACCTCATGCCTATTAAACAGACCTAGAATTATTTGATGAGTATTATGACACACTCAATACCTGCTTTCGTTTATATTCATGGCAACGATTTCCAATAAAGCTCTACTGCTTCACCTCCACTTCCCTCCTCCCCTTCACTCTTCCTCTGTCTCCTGCTGTAACTACTAAAAAGAGTGCAAACACTGAGAGGAGGCATCCACTGACAACTACAGGCTTTGCATATTGATCAGTTGCTGAGTTTGCCACACTTCAAACAGGAAGGAAAGAATCAAAAAGGAAGAAATGATAAATGTCAACCGTCTGGGGGAACCACTCTTAGGATCCATGCCCCTACCAGCTTTTTCAAAAAGAATCAGAACAGTTCATTTGACAGCTTCACAGCTTGGTGCAGGGCTAGCCCAAATCATAAGACACGTCTCTTGCTCATTCATCCTGCTCCAGCCTTCCAGACACAGCACAGCCCTCACACATGCCTGTACCATAGCAATGGACTCCGTCTCCAGCATAGCCCTCCAGGCATTTACAGACGTAGCCCCCTTCTGTATTGATACAGCCCGACACATTTCGATTACAGTGGTCCATATTTACAGCACACTCGTCAACATCTGTGAGACAAAACAAGGAGACAGGACACATGGGTCATGAAACCATCAGGTAAATTGATAAAAAGAAATGTCTACATCATGAATCTCCCTCGGCCTATGCTGTCACTTGCCATTTCTGCATCTGAAGCAAATGGGAAGAGAAGGGCTTTGTGATCTTTTCTTGGTATGAAATTTGATGGGGGTGTTCTAAAGAGCCTAAGACAGTCAACCAGCTACTTTCAGCTGGAGACCTAGAGGTTCCACAAATACCACTTGCTTCAAAAAAAATCCCACTTGGAGGGAATGATCCTATTCAAAACTAGCCTTATATTCTTAAACCCTACTCAGAGAGAAACTTTGTTTGAGAAAGAACACATAAGCTTAAAAAAAAAAAAAAGGTACCACAATGAAAAAAAAATTGGCACCCATTTCATCTTCCTTCTTTTTTTTTTTCCCCTTTCTATAGCAACACAGACTCCTGTGAGTCCTCATGCTTAGCCACCAAATGCTAAATTGTTCTATTTTTAAAGCCTTCCTGTCTTGGCCTTTATGAGATAACAAAGTGCTTCCATTTGTGTTGTGTGCAAGTCCAAAAACTTAAAGACCACGCTGAGCAATCTGTTGTCTGATTGTTAGAGTCTCTTTCTAGTGCTGGAAGGAAACAAGAGCAGCACTTTTATATAAACATTACCTCAGGAATGCTAATTTTTAAGAGATTCCTTAATGCATACTTCTAAATTATACATCAACTATCATGTCCATGGACTGAGCTTTTATAATTAGGCAATTTTTACAAATAAATACATTATGCTTTTATTCCTATTATCCCCATTATTGCTTGTTAATATTAATAGGACTAACACTCACGACTCAGGGGAAAATAAGGCATGTGATAATTAGCCATTTCATCTCAAAATGCACTCTGCTCAACATCCCTTTCAAAACAAACGATACCATTGACCTTTCTGTGATGGCTCATGCAGCAGAGCTGCCAATGTGAGAAAAGATAGATTTTCTTCCTCTCCCCCAACCTACAGTTTTCCAGAAGGTTGTGTTAATGTCTTTTATTACCATAGCAGGATTTCCCCTTCCTGGTAAATCCTTTCAAACACTGGCACATAGCACCATCTTCCAGCAAAACACACTGTGCATTGACATCACATTCTAGTGCAGTGCAGTCATCTTGATCTATAGCATAAACAAAACCAAAAAAACCACTAGACGCATTTGGACAGATCAAAGGAGGTACCGTACATAAAAAAACCCCACCATCCAAACAAACAAAAAACTAACAAGAAAACCAGAACATACAGTCAAGGTTTGAAACACAGCTCTCCAGGGTTAATGATGACAAGCCAATACAATCATTAGGGCTGTTGCCTTTGTCTAGATGGAGTTGAAGTGCCATTTAGTATCAGGATTTCTGAATATTGTATGTAAAGCCTATTGTACAATTTAATGATCTAGTGTCATTGAATACATGTAGAATTCAATGGTTTTACTGCGATTTTGTTCAGAGGAACTTAATATACTTACAAAACTTAAGGGAGAGACTTTCACAAGTCTTCCAAATTAGAAATGTTTGTTCTCTAGACTTGGATAGTATTATCAAGATTTGTTGACATAGCGAAGGAACACGGAGACAAACAAAAAAAAAAAGTAGTCCTATCTGGCATAATTGCATAGCCCCAACTTCTTGTAACAGGGTTAAGAGCATGAATGCCACCAATCTTGACATTGAGCCTTTCTTCCTATAAGGCCTAAGATTGCTTTCTGTTCTATAAACCTATTCAGAGCCTCACAGTAAATAGAAGGAAGACAATCATCAGAGTCTACCTGATACCATTATTTCAGCCATCAACAAAATGCTGGTTTTCTCCTTTTCCCCACTATCCGTATCCTTGAATATCCCACTGCTTTGTGTGCTCTGGAGCAAGATCTCTGGTGTTGGCATTGGCACTACCTCCTTGTGCACAGAGACACTTCCTGAAAAAGACAAGAAAAAAGTGACACAGACAATTTAAATTTACTGAACTAACTTTCTGATTTTCTATCACTTGTCTACTTTCCAATAACCATGGTGGTTTCCTTTTAAAATAAACATCAGTATCCTCCCAGACTAGCCCGTTTCTGGCCTCAAATTATTCCTAAAACCACTCACTGGTAGGTTTTCTCAAATACAAAAGACAAGGAATGTAACTCATTGCTCACAATACTTGTCAGCACTGCACACATCTCTCTTACTGCTAATATGCCAAGGGAACAAATTACAATGTCAGACAACATGTTATTGTCCCAGGACAACACCCCAGTGTTTTCATTCTTCAGAGAAACCATCATTCATTATGTAGAGCAAGGTGAATATTTTCCAATGTTATCTGTCAGGATCCTCAAGGGTTTGGGGAGGGTCTTTTTTGGAACTGGAGGATTGTACCTGCTGTTGTGTTGGAAGCATCCAGAGCATGACAGGTTTTTCCATCTTGACTTTTCCCAAATCCTGGATGGCACATGCAATGGGCAACTCCAAAATTGTTTTCACAGATCTGATCACAGCCTCCATTCTCATAAAGGCAAGGATTTGCCCCTAATGCAGAAAAACAGGCAACTTAACAAGCTGCTTCTTCAGTCAACATCTCCTTTTAGCTGTGCAGAGTTGAAGCAGTTGGAAAAAGAATAAGGACTGACAAAAACTAGACCATCCTTTTTTTTTTTTTTTAATTAAAAACAGATGTATATAGTAAAGCATAGATATTATCACCTAGCCTCTGGCAGGAAAGCAGATTCGCATACTCTCTATTTAATAAATGTATCCTTTTTTTTTTTTTATTTCCTTTATTATTTCTCCTTTAATATTTAGAGTCCTAACATTCCCTGAAAGAACATTGCAAGGGCATAGGGAACCTGTGATTACCTTCTCTCAATCCTGGCATATTGAATTACTTTCTTCTGCTTACAGGGAGATTGTTCCCAACAGAAAATCAAATTATTTGATCCAAAACTAATAAGTCTTACAAAATCTTTCTCCATGTCATTTGTTATTATTTGTGTGTGTGAGGGTTGCTAATAAACTAGGATAAATAGGAATTAGAAGACTATGGTAGCCTTGTGGCAATTGATCAGCATCTATTCTTGGGCATGACCATAAATATACAAAATCTGTTAGCATTCCTGGGATACATGCTCAGATGATTCTTTCAATAAATGCCAGTCTGACTGTGCAAGGCCTTTTAAAAAGCCTATTTCTGAGAAGATAATCCTCTCCCCTAGGACATCTATTCTACTGATATCAGTGAACAAGAGGAGGTTGGAAGGGAATGACTGCTTAATTTTTGCAGTATACCTGGTTTCGCCAAAGGATGAACTACAACCATTGATGAGGGTCTCAGCATGCTGCCTCGAAGACGTACCCTGTTTTGGCCGGTCTTCTTGTCCACCCTCATTAGTGATGGCCTAGCCCAGTCAGAAAACCAAAGGTGATCCTCAAACACCACTACATCAAAAGGGTGGCCTACAAAGAAATTAGATTTCTCATTTCCACGTCTGTAGAACATACACAAGAAACCATGTAAACAAAAGCAGTATCTGCATACAGGTCTACTTCTAACACAGCGGCATGGCCATAGCCACTTCTCCACTTTAATGTCTCATGGGGAGGGATAAGTGTCCATGAATGATGGACCATGGGCACATGTTACTTTTGCTCTTAGCAGAGGAGGCTATGACACTTGCCTGGCTCAGTACAGTCTCTATACTGCTGGCGACCTCCAACCAGATCAAGTTCACAAGATGCTTCTACCTCAGACATCATCATTCCTTGAAACAGCATTGGGACCAGCCTTTCAGAAGTGGAGTCCCTCCCTCCTCTGCCAGTAAGTGGCCCAGCACAGAGCTGCTGAGGTACACAGCTCCTTTTGCAGTCTTCACATAACAGGGAGGAGAGGAACTCATGGCATGTGTCATCCTGCATAAGTGTACCGGCACGGGGCAGCCTGGGAGCTACAGACACTATAGCCACTGACCCATGGTAGGACCCCAAAGCCAGCGTGTGGTCTCTGCAAGTGCCAAAGGTACACACAAGTGCAATACAGTGGCCCACATGTACATATGAACATGCACAGACATTCACTAGCCAATTCATGACAGTGAAAAATTCAAGAGGGGAATGAATTTTCCTCACATCAGCCAACTAGCAGCAGTAGGCTGTGACTAGTTAGTCACTGTCTGTTAACCAGCTAACTAACAGTAACAGCTAACACAAACCACAGGATGCAATAGATCATCTAGATAGCTTCCTCTCTTTTCACTGATTACAACAGGAACCTAGATACCAGCTTAGGCCAGGCACCCAACACTTACATGACTAAGAGTTGGTGAGAGAAATCCCAACCCAAGGTCAGAGTACAGCAATTTTTCCTCAGTAGCACAACATTATCTGCACTAGGAAAACTCAGATCCCTAGTCTGACTTCCAGAGAGAAGCTCAACAGTTCAGAATCCAAAGGACACTTTCATATATAAGGGCAGACATACTTATAGATATAGAGATCTTTGCAAAATTACTCTGACTCTTTTTAATATCTCTGTCATGATAGAAAATTGTCATTAGTCCATGTGGGACTATGCATTCTTTCTATACATTTAGAAATCTCCTGCTTTCAAGATAGCCTCTGGGAGAGCTTTTTGCAATGGAAGGTGAGAACCTAACCTAACCCAGGGTTAGGGTTAGGGTTAGGGGTTAGGGTTAGGGTTCTTCCATGGATGTCCACCTGGTTTCAGAGTGGGTGCTTCCTGGCTGAAGCAGGTTTGCTTTGTCCTGGTCCTTACTCACAGTCTGAATATGCACCTCACTTTGTATCACTGCAGTCTGAGTCCCTCTGAAAGGTATGTTTTGTAGGCATTTGATTTTATGATCTGTGTTTTTGTTTTTTGACGTAGACCTCAACTAGGTGATGTTTAATTTCAGTAATGAAATTGGGATCCCAAAAGGTATTAGTTTAAAAAGTAAAAAAATACTTTAAAAAAAAAAAAAATCAAAGCCAAGCAAACAAGCAAACAAAACATCAGATAAATTAGAACTTTGGAGAAGGAGTATGTGTTGGCATATCTTAAATACGCATCACAAATAAACTGAAAAAACCCACTCCTACATAAGAAAAATTCTAAGACACTGTTTAAGTGTTCTTAAGTGTTAAGTTGAAGAGCATATTGTTATTCTGTTAGCACTTCACTACCTCCACTGAACCATGCTTAATCGCTGGGCACAGTTCTTAGTTTTTCTTTGCATGAAATTTGAGCAACTAGCCCAAGATCTATATACTGTCCCCATCCAAACATTTACTCATAATTTTAGCATCTATAGCTTGCACTATCAACAAACAACACCCTGCTTTGACCAGCAATTCCTTAACCTCCTAACTTATAAACATATTAAGGATTAAAAATAGAAGTGTAGTGTAATCAATGGAGATAGCAGGAACAGAAAAATGAATAATCACATGAACCCTTTCCACAACAGTGCAAACCCAACCCATTGCATAAACAAAAGGAATGGTTGTGTTGTTCACTGCCTTGGGCAGGTGCTTACAGGCTGTTTTACTTACAGCTGAAAATGGTGTTAGCAGAAGAGCAGAAATAATTTTACCTATTTTGCATGCAGCTATACTGAATGAATTCTCAGTACAGGGGCACTAGAGGGAGCTGCTGTAATAAAAATTCATGTTACAGCAGAACGCCTATGAAGAAATGCCACCTTCCTGTCCTCCAGTGTACAGCTGTCCAAAACCAGAAGCTGAATTCTGGTCCACTAACAGCATTAGCAAAACGTCAGGCTATCAAGTCTCTCTGCCTCTCTAAATTCACACCCCTACCGGTCTGCACTTCATCTCTTTCACTTCCTTCCGTAGAGGTGTTGATGTCCTTTTCTCCAACCTCCAAACAGCCATATCACTACTCCAAGCCAATCTCCTTTCCCATACCCTGTGTTTCTCCAGTACTCCTAGTCCTCCTCTGTTTTCTCCCCATAAGACACTGTCTCATTCCTTGTAGAGAAACAAAGTGAAACTTTCAACAGGCTTCAAGGTCCTCCTTTGCAGATCAGTTGCAAGGTGGAGCGTACAGCAGAATGCGTGCAGCAGGGGAAAAGGGAGGCATGCTGGGAAGTCACTCTGCTCAGGGCTTTTGATGTCTTATGAACTGGAGAACACTGCTCCCTCCAAGACTTCACTCTGCTCACCTTCAAACAAGTGGCAGGGCATCTGGCTTAGGAGATGAACACAAACCTTCCCAGGGCACAGACTAGAACAGCAGCTGCTTAACGGAGTAACCATAAAGTCTTCACCCATGGCAATCATGGTATTGAGCCAAGAGTCTCAATCTGCGCATGTTTTTTATGCACACCTACAAAATGGTCCCCAGAGAGATATGCACAAAGGGAATTATCCTCTCCAGAAACTAATTTGCTATGTACAAGATTCTTAAACACATGGTTTACTTTAGATGTGGTACAACATCAGTTCCTCGTTGCTAATACTTCTGTTCTTTTGCTCCAGAACAACACAGTTACATGTCAAACAATAGAAATCTCAGCCATAACAACTACCAGCATATTGCATAAATCATTTTTCCATTCAGTGTCTATTGTGTATTTAGAATCATCCCAGTGTTCAACACTGTGCAGATGCAGGTTCTTTGCTCAAGGACCTTAATGGCCAAGATTAATTCTCTTCCAGCTTACGTCAATATAACTCACTGGTGTAATAAACACAGCAAAACCTGAATTACACAAAGCAGCCATGCATGGAACAAGCAAACCACATTTTGAACTTTTTCTTTCTTTTCATTTTTCCGTGAAGGCAGAGAAGTTCTCCGTACAATGCAAAGTGGCTGATTAGTAAAAGCAGAGTGTTAGAAAGGTGTTCGTTTGCAAAAATGTATAAATAAAAGTCAACTGGATAACAGAATGAAGAACTAAGTGATGCCATTAACCTCAACACAGAGTTGCATGGGATATAGAGCACAGCCACTGGCTGGTAATTCACATGCACATATGCAGATACACATGCATATTGACAGGCAGCAGTAGGTAATTATCAACCCCAAAGCCTCACCTACATCATTCTGTGCAAGAATTTGACGACCAGAACCATCCAGGTTTGCACTCTCAACCACCGACTGCTTAGCATCACACCAATACAACTTGTCGGCTAAGTAGTCGAGAGCTATTCCACTGGGCCACACCAGACCAGTGCTGGCTATAACGTGGCGATCGATGCCTTCTAATGAAGAGCTGTCAATCCGGGGATTGACCCCCATGTCAGTCCAGAATAATCTCCTTTAGAAAACAAAATGAATACAGGAAGTCAGTAAGTAAATGTTTGTCCTCCTCTCCACTGAGTTCTTTCAAAGCAGAGAGATCAGATCAGAGCAATACAGGCCCGAGGCACATGAGAAAAAGTGGATGCTTCAAGCAAATATATTGGCTGCTGATCTTTTCACACTTGCCATAAGACTCCAGGTGATTACACTGGGACTTATGCAGAATCCCCACTCTGTTCGTTGGCACAAAACCTTTGAAAAACAACTCCTCCCGCCTATGCTAACTGCCAGCTCTTCATATCTGCTTTTTGTGTTTTCCATGTGACTGATGATAGTGGTTTAGCAAACCCAGACAACAGAAAATGATGCATTAGCCAGCCCCTTGTCTAAACAAGGGTGTAACAATGCACAATGGAACCAAAAATACCCACCACCCATGGAAAGCAAGCAAGACTCCTCAGGTTATTTTGTTTTTAAAAAATAAACCAGGATCAATAAAACATCTTTTCTTCTTTTAATAAAATCATGATTTTCAGGGTCTCTCTCTAGAGTCCTGAGTGTCACTCACTGAGTGCTTACTGTTTTTCAAAGAACAGACAGCACAAGATGGCCACTTAAAATGGAGATAGCCAAACCCACAAATTACTTATGAAGTTTGGACTCCAGTCTTCCCAGACATCAGCTGCCCTTGTCAGGTTTACTGAGATAACTCACAGATTCACTTAGCTTTATTTACATGAGCAGTTTTGCTGTAGCCAATACAGGGATCAGTATTCTCAATAGTCTTAATTGTGTCTCAGATCTCTCTTTAATACTGACTTTACAATTATGGACATTGTTAAAATGTCTGTTCCTCCTTTCACCATGAACTTTCTAATAAGGAAGGTTTTAGTGATGTTTCTTCCTCCCTTTCCCCTTGTAGCCCTTGCCTCTACCAATAATTCTAATAAACAATCTCCCTGAAACTACCTGTTCTTAAAAGTTTTCCTGCAAAATGTCTCTATCACGTTCAACCTCTATTGAAAGATTCTTTCAGGTCCTTTATGTACAGAGTGAAGCTAACAAAACACCCTCCGCAACTCAGCTTCATTCAACAGTACTTAGTTACAGCAACATATGGGCATCAAAAAAAACAACCCCAAAAAAACCCCAACAGATTTAAAACCATCCTACTAGAGGCATATTGACTGAAATCCATGGGGCTTTGCCATTGATTAAAATGGCCAGAATTTGATCAATAATTTAAACATCCAAAACTCCTTTGATCATCTCAGCACTAGATAAGAAGATATAAGATGCATTTAAATCAACACATCTCCACAACAGTAGATTTGGTTTAGTTTCCTCAGAAACCAAAACATGGTCAAAAAAATCCTTTGTAAGCACTGTTGGTTAAAAGTGACTACCTTTTTCACACTAATAGATATGGAACCATCAAAGTTAGTAGTGTGGTGCTTACAACTGTCAGGGCGACTTCAGTCACTTGTGCTTTTCTTTAGCTTAAACTGCATACAACATCTGTAACGCTTCTGGTATTTTTTTAAATCTATATGAGAAATGAACATGTTCCAACTCACAAAAGAAACCCAGCAATAAAACATTGCAGTTCACACAACTCTGCAAGGCAATTACTATCCTAACATGAGACTAATGCACTTTTTGACTGCCAAAAAGGCAAGGCTGGCATGCTCATTTTTAAAAAGCTTCCCCACACAATTTTACACAAGTATTACACAATTAACTGGGTCTATCACTCCTTACTTAGCAAATGGGTGAATGGCAATCCCTCGGGGCTGGGAGATATCCTCCCAGATGATCATTTTTCTTTGCATTCCATTCAGATGGCTCCTTTCAATGCATGCCTTCCTGCAACACACACAGCACTGTTAGGCCCTCCCTACTATCTTTTTAATTACCTTCTCAGGCACAACGTACTAAGTTTTTGCATTGCTTTAGCTTAGCACAAAACTGTAATAAATAACTTTGCAATGACAGGAAATAATCCTGCTGATGTGGGATGTCTAGTTGTTTTATCAACAAGTAATTCATGTTACAGCCTCATTATCTGGTCCAGGGAATGATTATAAAATACCTGGTGCTCTGCAGGAGACATGAAGTTCTCCTTTTTTGGGCAAGTAATGAGTTGGAAGTATGATCACTAATAGATAAATGTTAGCTTTAAAGGGAGTCAGGAGGAAAACAAGCTCCTAACTGAATGACATTATCAAATGTATAAAGAACTTTTTAAAAATAGTACTTCTATATAGCATTTTTCATCCAGAAATCACCAAGCAATTTACATATTATATCTATTTTACAGGAAAGAATGAAGCGCAAGTCCTTATGATCACTTCTAAAATCTACGGCAGAGTCAAGTATAGAATCTATGTTGCCAGTCTACCAATCCGACTTTTTTCCAGAAAACTGTACTTATTGCTACAAACTACACCTGGCTAAACAAATATCAGCCTCTACCTGAAAGCAAGCCTACAGCCTTCCATGCCTACCTGAACCTGCAAAGAAAGGCCACACAAAGATGGAAGGAGCAATATATTCATGCAAATGTGGAATACAAACAGGTAAATGCACTGAGCGAGAAGGAAGTGGCAGATACAAATTCACAGCTTCACCCCTGACTCTTGTCTTACAGACATGAGCACCACAATTTGCCATTTCACAAGAAACACTTGCATATTTATACAGGAGCACAATCGTGTAGACAAGATTGTACCTAATAGCAAGGAAGTGGACTGGCAGCATATTCAAAAGGGAGAAGGAGGGTGATCTGTACATTGAAAACCATCTTTTATTGACTAATAAAATATGGGTTATACTGAAACATCATGACCACTCTTCAAGGGGTCTTCACTATGTGTTCTGATCTGACACTGCCTTTTCAACAAAGGTCGATTTTGTTTCTCCCTGCATGTAAGCTTAGGCATCAGCTGGAATGTGAAGTCATGTTGTTTGCCAGTGGCCATTCCTCTTTTACCAGAGACAAAGACTCTCCATTAGCTTAAAGGGGCATGATTCTATCTGTCAACAATGCTGACTTCTGTCCAAGATGTGCTTGGTGCAGTAATACTCATTATTTTTATATAAATATGTAAAGATATAAAGATATACCTATATATACACACACATGCAGTGTACGTATATAAATATGAGTGTATAGAGAGATAAATATATTCACATGTGCATGTGCACATACAGATATGTATACATGCAGTACATGCTTTAGATTCCTTGCAACTGTGTCCAAACCCTTGCTTCTTGGAAAGACAAAGATAAAAATACAATAGCAGACTCAAAGTGATCTTCCAGTGTTTCAGTTTTAAAGAACCTTCCAACTGTATATACTTGAGATTACAGCTACCCAATCAGAATGTGAAGCGTTACTGAATTTAGAGTGATATCTCAGCTATTTCTGTATCACCAGTCATTTATTCCAAATATTTTATGGCATGCTTCAACATAAATGCACTGTGGAGCATGTACCCTCTGTCTGTCCAATACAATTTACGGTTAATCCAGTCCACAGCAAGGCCTTCGGGTATATCTATAGCTTCATGAATAACTTTTTCACGATTTGAGCCATCCAGATTAGCTCGTTCTATCCATTTCAAGGCGGTGTGGGCAAAGTAAATCTGTGAAGAAATAACAGATGAGGTGTTATTAATTTCCATCTCACTTTCTGCTCTATTTCCCTCGTCTCATAGTTCCACTTCTAAAATAACTTTATCATCTTGAAAGTTCCCTGAACTGCTTATTCACAAAAAGCTGCACAGGTAACCTGTGATCCCTGATCAAATAAAAAGGCACTTATCCTTCAACCAGGATGACTTCTACAGGCAGCTTGTGCTTAGCTGTAAATCCTGGTTGCCCTATATACAGCCCTCTGATTATCCTGTAGTTTTGTTTCAGCGAGCATCTACCTCACATGAAGCACAGCTGAGGAAACAGAAGTAGGAGCAGGCAAAAAGAAGCATGTTATCATTTCACTGGCTGCTCATTTTAAAAAGGGAGGAGTGGGGAGAAGAGGGTAGTAGTGTGTGTGTGTGTGTTAAAGGAGCTGGGAAGGGAAAAGGAGTTATATAATTTCCTTCTATTTTTTTCCTCTTTCAGCCTGCACGTATCTTAATTTTTTACCAGGTGTCTATTCTGTAAGGCTCTAACATTTCCAGAAGAGGCTTCTCAGTTTTGGGTCAAAATAAAAGTTCTCTGCTGGTGGGGAAACTAGGTTTGTGTTTTCCAAGGATGAGGAAAAAAAATTGTCTTGTATTTGATATCCAGAGGGAGCCAAACACTGTATGGCAGAACTATATAAAAAGCAATGCTGAGGCTTTCTTTACAAATGGTAGCAACAAAACAAATAACTTTGCTTTGATGCTAACCATGAGGCCAAACAAAGCAGGAGGGAGGCCTCTAGCATTAACCAGCTAATTCAATTACCATGGGAGCACGGAGCGATGCTGAGCTAATTTACCTTGCACCTCGGTTCTGTGCCACCAGGACATCACCTGGCTGGCCCACTGCACGTCACCTCACCTCCACACTGCTGACCCCACCGTCGTGCAGAGCTCCCTACAGAAGTGGAACCAGAGCGCACACCCAGTGTCACCAGCACAGCTGATTTACATTCAGCACAGCACAGAACAACTGCTAGTTCCCCAGCAGGGCGCTATTTCAGGAGCAAGTGGTGATGTTCCAGCAGGGCCTGAAACGATCCTCCTGTAACGCAGATCTGGTAACATTTGCATTTGTTTAGCTGTGTCCATCCAGGCCTTGAGATGTTTCCAGCAGCTTAACTGAGCTCCTCATCAGCTTTCACTGTACCATCCCCTATCTTTCTGTAACACTTTTACAGTGTAAATAAGTCTCACCATGGGAAAAAATAACTATCTGCCACAGAAGGTTTAGCAAAGCACAGCTGAACTCCTATTCTTCCCAACTCTGCAGGCAAGGAGTAAGGCACTGGGATGCGGCCACACAGACAAACAGCTCTTTGTGGAGAGAAGACTCCTGTTTCCAACCGCTATATCTTGTAATATGAGGAATACATTTCGTAAGAGCAATAAACCCAGCGAGTGTTTAGCAGTTTTGTTCAATAATGTCAGGACATGGGAAGTAATTCTTGTTAAGATTACTCCTAACATTTAGTAGGGATCGTGGGATGTAGCTGTACAGAAAAAAAGATACTGTTACTTTTACAGCTACCCAGTGAAACCCCCCTCCTGATATATTTCCAGAAAACAGTACTGAAACCTTAAGGGAGAAAACTGTCAATCACACAAAAGTTCTTTGAAATTGAAGTCATGCCTGAAGTGAATTTAGAAATCCAAATTCTCTGTGAATTAGCCATGCCAATGTACAAAGGACATTCAATCGGTAAGTAAAGGATGAAACTCTTCAACTAGTGTTTGGCATCCCGTACTGGTTGTGCTCCTGGACAGGCAACAGAACAACGAGCAGTACAACATGTAATCTGGATCACTGGCAGCAGAAAGGTTAAGGCACATGAAAGCCCAATCCATTTGTCCTTGCAACACTTCAAAATCCTCTCATTTTTAATGCCTTACCTTATTTTCCACTGGGTCAGAGTCCAGTGCTAAGACTATTCCCATCTGCCAGTCAAGTAAACTTGCATAATCTGTTCCATCAAAACTGATCTGGCGGATATCTTGGCCATTTGCAAATAACAAAAAAGGCTTAGGACCTGTTGATGAAAATTTGCACATAAGTTACTTCCACTAGGTTCAAAGTGATCTCTAGCTTGCATCACCACCTAGCTAACATTATACATAAGTAACAGTAGAAGACAAAATGAGGAACAGAACCACAAAGAAATTAAGGCCCTTGTCCTACATTCCACTTGCCTCAGAAATCAAAGAGAAATGTGAACATAGGTTTTCAGCATCAGTGCCTTGCCCAAGATCAGCCTCAAAATTTGTGATAAAGGCATTCACTAGCCCTGCTGCATTTCACACTGAGTGACTTAGCCTCAAGACAATCTTCCCTCCGCATTTCACAGCATCTCCATAAATGCCAGAACACTTGACTTTTGCACATGAGAAGCCTTTCACAGTAAAAGCAAGAAAAATGCTGTCCTCCAAAAAATAAAGCTTTTCCCTTATTCCTGAAACAAATCACAAACTTCTCTTTCCTCCTCTCTCTCATGCAATTGCTTATACCTTGCTGCTCACCAGGGTCTGCCCTTTTCTCAGAAGAAACAGAAGGGTCTGTAATCCAAACGTCACTTCAGATACCTGGGCTTTCTGGGGCTAGTGGGGGAGAAATACGCTTGTAGGGAAGGTCTTTCAACAGACTGTTCCCTGCCCTGTTCTCCAAATGTAAACACCTCAATCCCCGTTCTGTAACACTGGGCAGAAACTACACCCACATTTATATGAAGGCACAAAAACCTGAACACTGCAGATAGACCTCCACAGTACAGGAGCCCAGAGTGAAATGCAGAAGTTGGATAACAGACTGAATCTTCTGTGAGGGAGACTGAACCATATACTAGTGCTTGTGCCGATATATTTCCGAAATAGGTTATTTTTCCAAACAACTAATACTTCCCAAGTTTCACAAAGCAACCTAAAACCAGTGCAAAAATGGATCCCAGTTATGCAATCCACTTTAAAAGACTCTAAAATGTTTTTGCTTTTATTGGCAGAAATACGCAGGCATACCAAGATACCGACCTATAGCAGTGCAGTGCTTTCTGTCCCGCTGAAGCTTATATCCAGGAAAACAAGCACACTCCCAGGAGGACGGGCTTAAAGAAGAACATATCTGACTACAGCCACCATTATCTGGAGATGTACAACCTTAAACAGAGCATTTGAAAAATTTAACTTTGCCATTCTAAGAAAAAAATACAACAAAATCAGAGGTATAAGCAAGAGATCAATTCACTCTGCTTAGGATTTCTACAGTGCAAAGCATCTCAGTGACTGATAGATTTACTGAAAGGCCTCCTGCTGAAAGCAGAAGCCTAGTGAAGTGAAAGCAAATTAGTAGTAACTTCTAGAGTTTTTCNTAGGATGGTGAATTGATGCTTTCTAATACAACAAACCAAGATTTCATACAAAAAGAAACTATTCTTTCTTCTTGGATCTGTACAATGGTTATAGCCTCAATGCCAATGTGAGCTTACTCAGTGGAGTGTCCCTAGCAAACCAGCAACACTGACTGAATCTGTGCATGCAGTACAGTCCACAGTACATAAGGAATCTAAAAGGGGAAGGGGATTTTTCAAGGTGTAAGGCTGGCATGAATGCAGCTATCTTGATCCCTGAGACTGAAAAGCTACACTTGAAAAGCTACAGTCCCCTGAATTTGGAAAGTTTGCTGGAATTGGGAATGACAGATTAGTGGGTGTAGCAGCTTCAAACATTCTCACTGCAAAAATTCCATTTGTGGGCAATTAGATGAAATTGCTGTAAGTTAGAGTGACTCTGAACCTGGGTTGCATGCTGTCTATAAAGTCATCTTCAGATTTCACCCAAGCGCTAATTTGGTAACCATATTTCCCTTCAAATATAAATTTTAGATGTCTCCTGCAACAAACATCTGGGAGATAACTTTATCTGTGGTGACAACAAAAGAATTTGGCCTGCAAACATTGCTGCTAAGAAACATCTATTAAAAAATAAAGATGAATATTGCTCATCTCAGCACTCAAAGCACCTGATATTCCATTGCCTCCTGTCTTGTATAATCATTTACAGCTGTGCAAAATGAGGTAAAATGCCGTCATTCACTTCTGGCTCTCAGTGCCAAGAACAAAGAGAGTTTGGCAGTCACTACAGCTAGAAAAAATGTTACTTACCTGTGCATGCTTTGCCATCCACTTTGAGTACAGATCCTTCAGGACAAAAGCAAACAGGCCCTTTAGATGTTTGAAGGCAACCATGGCTACATTCGGTGTCGTTATTTGTACAGGAAATTAGCTCTAGAGTAATTTAAAGAGGAAAAAAAAATTTTAAATGATGATAAAAATTTTTACTAAGCCCCCCAAAAGAAATGTTAACACTTTCTTAAATAGAAAAAGAAAAAAAGAAAAAGAAAGAAAAAAGAAAAAGAAAGAAAAAAGAAAAAGAAAGAAAAAAGAAAAAGAAAGAAAAAAGAAAAAAAGTGTGATGTTGAGAGTACAACACTTCTGTGGTGTTTCTGGGGTTTGTTTTGGTTTGGTTTGGTTTTTTCCAAAATTTTTTTCCCACCCTCTCCTAGTTATAGCAAAGGAGAAAGCCAAAATCGCTGGGTCCTGAAGCCATTATACTGATCAGCTTCAAATTTTCTAAAATTGTATGAAGACAGGTTGTCAAAATAGAAATAATTTAGAAAACTTTCTTTTTCACATTTCATCAAAAATAGATCAGGTTTTGAAGACTACAAGGAAGTTTTACTGAAAGAATAAGTATAAAACACAAAGAGAATGAGGAAAAACTACTTTGCTACTACTCCACGGGTAATAGAGCTAGAATCAATGAAAACAGGAGATGAACCTTCCAGAAATAAAGCTACATTCCTTAGCGGCAAATTTTGAAGCTGTAGGGGCAAAATCATCTGAGGACCTGGCAATAGCTTTCCTTTACTTTCCATTATAATTGTTGGAGTGCCAAATTTTTTTTAGTATTTCTTTAATGCAATCTCACAGGATATCCTCATTCCACCTTCTGTATTGCAGTGCTGCATCCCTTTATGCCAATTCTAGTGCCATATGGCAACACCCGCTGGAAGACTGGAACTAACCCAAGTTTCCCACACCTGCTTCTTTGAATCAGCTGCATACGTTGGCTTAAATGGTGCATAGCTGTTGCAAATATTGCTTCTCCAGGGCAACTGCGCTCTGGACTGGATTGTTCTAACCCCTTAAGCACAGTGAAGAGGGTCAAGAAACTGATCTTGTGTTTCTTTCTGACTAGAGCTTGTGGCTTTAGATGAAGAGCTTCGTACAGGACTTGGAGGACAAAGCATCAAAATGTCTGGTCAGCATGTGGACTTCTCACCTTGCATATCTCTCTCTCTCAAGTTGCGTAGATGGTGACATATCTGCCTTGTGCTGCAGTAGTTAAGGAGTTATACTGTACATGCTGCATCCCTAGCCTGTGTTGGAAAAACATTATTTTCTATCTAATTTGAGCCACTCAAAACGTAGGCATATAGTTCAAGCTAGTCATCCAGAGCAGGACTGAGTTGCACAGTGTCAAAGTGTTGTTTTGCACACAAAAGGATATCTCACCTCCCAGTAGCCTCTGGCTGCAGGACTCCCATATGTCTTCTGTCACATCTGGCTGCCTTCTGCAGCTGTCACACACACCCTGGACCCCCACGTTTGCATCACTGAATCCTACTCCTGGCTCCCTCTTAATAGAGAGGGAGAAGTGACTCTTGGAGGTCTAAAATAGATAGACTGACTGCTAGAGTCTGTTAGACTGCTGAAGTCTGTTAGACTCTGTTACTTTCTAGTAGCGATATTTAATATACCGTAGGTCCTGATCCTGCCATGATCCAGACTGAACTCATTGGTGTGCACTGGCGCTTCAACTTGGGGCATATACCAATGTTTTATTTCCATGGAAACAAGGTAGAGGGACCCTTTGCTTATGCCTACGTCTCACTTCATTATGAGATAGAAAAGTGACTGGGAATATCCCAAGACCTCAAAACTTGGATGCATTTCACATTTTATGTTCTAGGCTTACTTTAGAAAGGCTTAATTCATTTGTAGGCTGAATATACACAATGCTGCATAAAGGGAGAACAAAACCCTTCACCTCTGACTCTTATTGTGACTAAAATACAGTCCTTGAAGCTTACTGACAGACAGATCTTTGGTTTTTCCCTCCAATTCTCTGTGTTCTCTGCATTTAGTTTATTCACATTTATTCAGCTTCCAGCTACAGAGCTTCCTGGTTTATGTACCTACATTATATAGATAAGTTCTCTCAAGCATACTTCTTATACATAATTTAATTGATAAAAGAATAAAAAAACCCACAAGTGCAGCAGTCCCCCAGAATAAACAACTTTACGAGTACCTCCGTGTGTCTTACTCATTGTAAACAGATGCGCATGCATTTAATTTCATTAATTTCATGCACATTAGCAACGTTATCAACCCTGATCTGATGAGAAAAAAGATGATGCTGTAAGCTGCTCATTCAGAGACTCTGCCAATTGTTACGCAGGTTAGACAGAGTGAGCGAAATTCAGAGACCACATTTAAAAAGATATAACTGCTTATCCACCTGGAATGTGCTACAGAGCCTAATCTGAGCAAAGACGTCTCTCTAGAGACC
>WAAD01001702.1:37602-63856 GCA_013389945.1 Fregata magnificens
TTTTTTTTTTTTTTTTTTTTTTTTTGTCTCCTGAAGAGGCTCACACTTGATTACTGACGTATAACTTACACTTCCTTAAGCATGACATCTGAATTTGGTTCACTCAGTTTAAGCCGATCCTGCTTACATAATAAGGGATTGGAAGCGAGCGACGCAACACACAAAACTTTCAGCGGTTCCAGTGTCAAATGAGGACTCTCTCCAATATCATACTGGAGGCGTTTCTGTATTACTGCTACTTACCATGACATGTTTTCCTATCAGGCAGCAGAACAAAACCTCTCGGGCAGGTGCAGTAATAGGAACCAGGGATGTTCACACAGCCCAAAGTACAGCCGTGATTCCAGAAGCCGCATTCATTGATATCTGCCAAAAGAAGCACTTGCTATGTCAGAACAACATCATCAACCAGTGTCAGGGAATTAGATTAATGTGACAAACTAGCAGTCTTCAAGAAGTACCTCTTTTTCCCATTAATCCTACAAAAATATGTTGGTCCTAATAAATGATAAAAAAGCAAGTTTGCAGACTTTATTCAAATCAGCTTTAAAAACCTTCTAGCAAAACCTTCTCAGGCTGCATGTGTCTGGCATGGGTGCCTAGAGGACTTTCAAAAGTATGCCTTCCCATACAGATTCCAGTGCCGGTTAAATATTGTGTGCACCCAAAAAATTTACATTAGACACTTTCTTCATACAAAAATTATTTTTAAAAATTTGGCTCCAACATGACTTAAGTAAAATTCTCAAAACACAGAAGTGGTTTAGAAGTTGAAATTCAGAAAGCAGTCCTGGCGAATTTCCTGAGAACTGGATGGCTGCTGCTCAGGCAGGTCTGTAAATCCTGTAAGCTAGGAATTTTGATGCCTTTATGTCTTTTCAAATCTTGTTGCGCAGTGAAAAAGATGCTTCGAAAAGTGAAAAGTTAACTATTATTAATAGTAATGTTAGATTTTATTAAAACAATCCAGATTAAAACATATAGAAGCATGTTAAGAATTTGTGTCTTTTTTGAAAGTGGGACTTACGACAGCCATCTTGTTGCAGGATTTTTCAATGTTTCACTTTTGGTGATATATCTGTTTTAATTTTTATTTAAAAATTAAATAAGTACCCATAAGCATGTCTACTTATCTGAAGCTCCTTTAACCACTCAGGCTAAGACCAAAATTTCTCACAAGAATAGCATTTGTAACATTTTCATAGGTCTCCTTTTAGACTATTTCAGAACCTGGAAGGACACAAAAGTGAAATGGCACAACTGCAATTTTTAAGACCTCAGAGTGTTTTTTCATACTCAAGATATGAGTAAAGTAAAAGAACAGAAGAATTTTTTCATCTGATGGAATAAAGCTGACGGGAGATTCACNTCTTTGTTAAAATCACAGGTTCCTTTTTCTGGAAGAACAAATATAGTGTAAATGTAATGGAGTTCTTACCATATCAACCCTGAAGGAGAAACTATTTTGAGCAAAGGTGCTCAATGATGTGTGTTCTTCTCAACAGCTACTTACTCAACCCCAGGAACTCCTTATTAATAGAAAATAACTTCTATTATTTTCTACTGGTAAAATCAGGCCAAAAAGTCACTTAAAAATGAAAGTACTTGGAAGACTAAGAGTAGGTCTTTGCGAACAATCATTTCTAGCTCCGTGTCAGCACAAGCAGATCTAGAGAGAGCCTGAAGTAGGGAATGGTTTGGTTTGGGTGCATACCTATACTGACTAAGAAAGGGAAAACCCTTTGTAGCAGGCTTCGTATGCCACCAGTCCTGCACAGTATTATATGTTACCAGGCTCTGTAAAACACTCAGAAAGAAGAGAGCGACAGAGAGAGAGCACACACGCAAAAAGAGAGAGAAGAGCGATCAAAAAAAGAGAGACAGTGTAGGAAGACTGGAAATTATTAGCACAAAGCAGTGCTCAAGTCTCACATTATTTAACAAAAAAACAGCTGGACAGATCATAATGACCATACGTTTCATTTGGACAAAAAGTATTAGCAAAGTCTAAAGAATCCTTGCACTGGAGTGGATCCTGGTTTCCGACTATGAGAAATACAAGCATTATAAATCTTGAACTCAGATTTAAAACTCAGAATGTTTCTGATGCCGAACAAGATATGCTCAAAGTTTCTTCAAAGGAAGCAGAAAAAAAGTACTCAACAGTTCCCCAGGAGCCTTCCTACTTCTGCTTCACTGAAAAAGGCAAACAGGTATTCAAGTATCTTTTTTTCATGGGAAGGATTTGCAGAGCCTCCTGTCTGTTTTTTAGAGCCAGTGCTTTCGCAGGTATGCAACACTCATGGTTTTATTTTTGTCTCCCAAACTATTATTTTTGTTTCAATCTTCCTAATCTTCTTCTGGGGTTGCTTGTCCCTTTCCCAAGCTAAGAATAGCTGAACTGCTGCTACTGAATGTGTGTATGCAGCCACCCACACACAACACTGTCCTTGCCCTGTGCTGTCTGTGTAACATGTAAGAAATCACGGGCCCTTACAGGCAAAGAAATTTGTATGTGAACAATTTGCTTGTGCTATTTCTAATTCACCCTCTAAATTCCAAGAGATGGAAAGCGGCATAATATTTAAGTTCAACATTTAGTCTTCTGCTAGCCACATCAGAGAAAATGCTGGCCATTTGGTGGAATGACAGATCACATCTATAAAAGACTGAAATAATTTCCCAGACAGACACTTCAGCTTGGCTG
Organism: Fregata magnificens; assembly: GCA_013389945.1. NCBI lineage: Eukaryota > Metazoa > Chordata > Aves > Suliformes > Fregatidae > Fregata > Fregata magnificens. The sequence goes on from WAAD01001702.1 coordinate 40,310, forward strand.
AAATCATCAACATTGCACTTATTTGCATCAAACTGATCAATTCTTCTCTAACAAAAGTTGTATCGTTAAATGAAAAATGATGAATGGATTACTAGATGGATATTATCTATGTTATTAAGCATGTTAGCTTTTGAGAGACTTGAATTTTACATAGTTTTAGCCGAGCCTCTCTTCTTGTAGAACTAGTTTTGAATTGGACCCTTAATCTTTGTCCCTACTGCAACTGAATCAGGAACACACAGTGGTGGGTTGTCTAATCTTCAAATACAGAACTCATTACAATGACAAAAGTGCAAGTACATGCAATCACAAAACAATACAAAACAGAAACAAGACCACATTCAAGGCTGCATCTTATGCTTATCACTGGTGCTGGTATTTTGCCCCTTGCTTGTACCATTATTGGTCTAATGAGACCTAAGACACCCAGGAATTACAGAAGAAATAACAGCAACAATAATTTTGCCATCTGAGCAATTTCAAGAAGATATTCTTTTTTAACTGAATAATTATTAGAACTTGATATTGCCAAATCAATATGTAAACAAAAAAAAAATCACATTTCAAAACTTGAAGTGAATGGTGACTAAATTATGAATCACAAAGTTTTTAAGGTAACCTTTTCTGGAAGAACAACCACTACGAACCATACTTTCTAGTTTGTTTGGGTTTTGGGCTTTTTTTCCCCATCCATCACCTCTCTTATATGGAAATGGGTGTTCTCAGATAATAGCCTCATGCTGGTATCTTACACTGGAAAGAAACACAACATAATTCCTCAGAAAAAATATCCTGAGTTTACTGAATATCATTAATCTGTCAGAGAAGATATTTTAAATAAATTCCAGAGGGAGTCTTTGAGATTTTAAGGTAATTAAGATATTTTATGAGCCATTAATAGAAGTGTGAAGAACATTCCAGCAGGCATTTATAGATACACATACTGTCATCAAATCTAGGATTAACTGTCAAAGAAAGAGAGTTGAGGTAAATTAGAGGCCATCTTCCAGATACTGCCATACTAAAGCTGTTGTGTGGGGTTATAGCAAACCCATAGCTGAATTAATGCTCTTCTCTGTACTTACTGGCCCTGACCAATCCAGGAAAGTCTTTTGAAAGAGAAAGGGAAGAGGGGGCCTGAGGAATTCAAGTAGTAAAGTAAATAATCCAAATTCAGGAAAAAAATCAAATCATGTCAGTTGAGCACTTCTCGTCAGTTCCCTTTTCATCTGAAGGAACTCAGTTGTTATCTGCTTTAAAGAAGGCCTGATAATTCACAGCTGACACTACATTGCAACATACACTTTCTTAGCTTGTACAGAGCATCCAATTAGTCTAGGTATGCTTTTATCTCCAGGTTTCTCTGTTGTAAGATCAGCTATAAATCTCATTTGTACTCCAGGCTCATTAGTCTTCCTTTCATCCCAGTTCTTGCACTGGATAAGCCAAGCAACGTACATGCAAAGTCCAAAAGGTTCATCTGGATTCAGCCCGTTAAGCTTCTTTCTACTCCATCACTTCCCAGACATTTTTACAAGAAGGTATTTGGAATAAAAAAAAGCCCTACTGCTGACAGCGCTTACTGTCATACAAAAAATTTACTGAACATGTTGGAAATATAGGGTTATATACTGCAAGGCATTTAAAAACACTGGTAGTTTATTTATTAATAAAGGTGGGGAAACCCTCTTTCCAGTGGAAAGAGAAGCACTAGAAAGCAGCATGTTCTGGTGGAAGAAGTGGAGTTAATCTTCTGAGAGAAGGATAAAAGCAAGGTGTCCATAGTCAATGAAATTATGCTACACACTCTTGTGGAGAGGACATACGTAACACAACCAATAGCCCCTGAGGTTCAAGAGACCACTATCATGAACTACCTTTCTTGGTCATTGTTCCTTCCTCTCCATCTTCATGTGTATGCAGACATGGTGACAGACACCCAAGGAGGCCTCATGAGACCTTCCAAATCTCATTGTAAGAACCCTGAGACGTGTGGACATGCCACTGCCTGCACCACAAACCGTATCCTTCCCTAGTTACTCTGCATGACAGCACCAAACGTGTCAGCTCAAAAAGGTGCTTTCATTTGCCAGGATGACTGTTTCCCTCAAAGGAAGCACAGAACAGGTATTGTCTCTGAATGGAGGCTCCCTGTGTTTACAAGTATAAGTTTGATTTCCAGGAACACTTTCTCTTCTGCACCTCAACAGCTCTTTGCACTGCAAACAAAGAATTTGAAGGGGAAAGTTCCCTTGAAGATTTTGATTTTCCCACTCAGACCAGGCTTCAGGAAGGAGAGACAGCATGGTACCATATAAAGCTGTTGGTTGGCATGAAGAAAGACAAAGCCTATTTTATAGTAGGTATTTAGAAATGGTTCAAGAGAGATATTTACAGTTTCATTTTTGCTCATATGAAAAAACCACTACTTTCTCCTCCTGTCTTTATACCACCTATACCTCTGGGAACCCATAGCCATCTTCCGTTGGGAGTTCTGCAACCGTTGCTCAACACAGAAATGCCTCTATGCTGTTTGCTCGGTTGTTCGTATCCAAGCAAAACTGGTCACAAAAGCTATTCCATTAAAGCAAGAATCATTTATGTCTGCTTTCCAGAGATCAGAGAACAAGACATTATTTCCCTCCCACTTCCTACTGCCTCAGCAGGAATCCTCAGGGAGAGTGAGCTACCTTCATGAAAGGTCAACTACCTTCATTTTCTGATCCACAGTGAAAGGCAGTGACATGACCACCTCATACTGTAGGCTGCAATTGATACCAATTAAAGAGACCCAAGGCTCTTATTTCATAGTTATTATGGCAACTTCAAGTCTGTCTAAAACAAGGCTGACTCTTAATCCAGCCATTTCACAGCAAAGCTGAGACATCCACAGTATCAATTGTAGGACATACTACGCGCTTAAAATCCTTCAGTGCCATAATAATCAGAGGTGTTTAGATGCACATTAGAATAAAACTTCCAGAAGGGAGCAGACATTTGATGAAGATAATCTACATGGAGGATTAAAAAGCTGTATGCTTTGTGCATTTAGCAGGAAAGTATAAAAACATCTTTGTGTAAACAAAGGGAAGAGAAGGAGAAAATCAGATCTATCTGCATGTGTATTCAGATTAATGAAATGAGCCGTTCATGCTCAGCACACTTCCAACCTGATACTCCAGCTGGAGTTACACACACCAAGTGGAACTGTGGATCACTGAAGTTGAAGGAAACTTTTTCCTTGACTTCACTAAGGCCTGGAATGTTGCCCAAGAAATTATTACTGTGAAAAATCAGAGTATATGACATCATTATTCTCACACATACAACAGTATCATGACAGTTTACTTACCGAAATCCTGAGAATCTGTTCTTGCACCTGGCTGTTTAAAGGGATGCACCACTTTTATCTCCACTGGTGGAAAAAATGATGGTTGCAGGCTAATTGTGACTACAGCTTTTCCAGTATACTTGTTGGCTCTCCATATCATACCAGATTTCAACTCTGAATAGTACAGGTGCTCAGCAAAGAGAGACACACCAAGCAACTGATGTCTACAACAAAGAGAAGATAACACAAAATGGCACATTTCCTGATCCCTATATATTTACTCACTCACACCTTTTCTGAGCATCCAGTTCAGTCAAGTTCACTGTAAATAACCTTTCTTTGTATTCTTATAAATATACCTTATATTATCTTATATATATGAGAATCAGGTGAGGTGCCAGAGACATTACCAAATAATCCATCACCCAGAATCAGTCCTGCAGATTTGCAAGAAATAGATGCAAAATGGATAACCTGCATTTCTCACAGGTTATATGAGTTGTTGTTCAGGACTGACTCAATTGACAGAGAAAGCCTAGGTATCACCCTGCTTCTGGTGAACCCAGCAACTAAAATGGACACTTGCTTTGTTGAAGGATGTAGGTCAGATAAGTTCCCCCATTTCCCAATTTCGGGTGCCTGTTGTGATGCTTCTGGCTGTCCCAGGAAATCAGGGTGGAAGTGGAGGGGTAGTACTAGGGTGTTCCTAAAATCCGTCTTGCTGCTTCTCCTATCGCAGGAATTTAGTTTCCATTCTCTGGTCAGTTATAGCAGCCAGCAGGAATCTCAAAAGGGCCAGTTTTAAATAAGAGAGAAAGCAGACAAAATACTGAAAGGTGAATTTTTGGCCTCCACTTTCCAGTACAAATTCCAGGTGGAAAAAGGAGAATCCATATCATCCAGGCTCAAAGGGAAAGTGTTGATGCCCTAGTGAACACCAGCCAACTTGAGGGAGAAAGGGGAAAAGGGTAAGTAAAAATCCAATGTGACAGCTGGCAATGTAGGGAGAAACCAGCTTTGTGTTCATCATACGCAAATGGTGTGCTGCATATTTAAATCAGCAGGCCAGTGAAACCATGTATTTTTCTCATTTTGCAGTTGGCTCTCTCTGTTACACATACGCCGATCCGGCCATACTGACAGAAACTGCAGTGATATAAGGCAACCTTTTCCTGACTACCTCACTGAAGACATGCCCACCATGGAGCATCTGTACCACTGCAAAGCACGAAGGCCAAATATTGAAGGCACCCAAAAGCACATGGGTCTAACAGCCACCTCAGCCCTGCTTAGCCCTGGCATTGGGGAGCAGAGGGGAACAAGTCTGTTGCATAGGACAGTTTTCACCACATCTGCTGATGCTTGCTGGAGAGCCTGAGCACAGGGGGTTATCCGAGCCTCTCTGCCCAGCAGCTCAGGAGGACAACAGGCTTAGAGGAGGATAGGAAAGACCTGATCTAGCTCAGTGTCTTGAGCACAGCTCAGACACCTGAGGTCACCCACTGTGACCTTGGACAAATCATTTAATCTCTTTGGTTTGGGCTTCTGTATCTGCAGAAAAAAGGCACTAATAAACACTCAGAGAGGATTTCTAGGGACTAAGTAGTTATCATTTGCTAAAAGCTGGAAGATAGAGAGTAGTCAGTGGCAGTATTATCCTTACAACTGCGACTTTTTTCCATTTTCCTATCAGTTGTTTTAGATTTACAGTTACAGACCATTTGCACTACACTTTATACTCCTTATTGTGTTATGAACTGACAAAATAAAAGGGAGAATGAGGAAGAGAGCTGAACTGCATCCCCGGGAAATGAGTGTTTTATTTCTGACAAGCTCAGGAAAACTCACCGGACAGCATTTTTGAGCAAATGAACAGCTCCGCCATCATAGTCACATGATCCAATATGGGAAATCTCTTTCCTGTGGTCATGTTGGATCCAGTAGAGCCTTCTGTCAACCAAATCTAGTGAGATGGCCTTTATTTTTTCTGTGGTTCTTAAAATGTTTCTCACATAACTTCCACTGAGGGACACTCGGTGTATGCTGGAAACTGTACCATCTGAAGACCAAAATAATAGCCTGCAGGCAAGAGAGGCATGTTTTGAAAAAAAGAAAAAAAATAAACCCCACATTTGCAAGATCACATCACTGCTACACACTCCTTGTTTAGTTGCTCCTGTACACAGAATTTTTCAGTCTTACCATGGTGTTTTCAGAACCAAAACTACTAACAAAGCAAGGGACTTCCTTAATACGTACTCACCTATTTCAAGAAAGCCCTATATACATCTCCCTTTAACATAGTTCTATTAAGAATGGAAATAATTTTTGACAACAAAGCATTGTCTGTTTAACAGAAGCAATATTACCACTACAGTTTTGTTACAGTTGTTTTATTATTTTAATAAATATCTTTCTATCAGAGACTGTATGACTCTGTTCAGGAAGCAATGAGATACTAGAAATTTATCTCATGTAGGTCAAGTAGGAATCAGCCTAGCTTAACCACGAAGCACTATTGTCTGTCTCTCTGCTTTGTTCGGCCATGCGGTCAGAGAAGGAAACTGGAATAACCTCTCAAATCTACAGAGAACTGCAAACTTGGGGAAAGACACATCTTTGAGGTGTATAGGCATTGCCTTCTGCCTCTGGGGAGGAATCTATCTCCAGAAACTCTAGTTGAACACATCATTTAAGTGCTTCACTTAAAAATACCATTTCTATTATTGTTCTCATTTTTTTCTACCTTCCTGCTGATTATAGCAGCCAGACTATGCTGTCTTTAAATTAAGACACAGTCAAAATACAGCTCCAATACTCAAAACAGTTATGCACTGAAGCTACTTATATGTCAAGTTATTCATGGATCAGAACCCAGATTTACTAATGTGACTAAGGTTAACAACAGTCATTCCAAAATAGCAAGTTATCCCTCTTTCATGTATATTTTATTTTTTAATGTTTGGGTTTAGACTCTTTGCTTGTGTTTCTTATGCACAAAAATCCCAAGAAGCATCACCATTTTGCCTTGTCTTCACAAAATTGCGGAATTTATTTGTACAAAACAATGTAGCATAAAGCCAGCTTTACTATGTTTCTGTTAATCATTTGTTAAAGGCCCCAAAATGGATTAGATCTCACTGGCAAGGGACTATACTAAACCAGTAGGAAGAATCAGCCCCTGCCTCACAGATTTTCCTCACTGTTACATAGTCTACAGTTATCATAGGTGAAAACATGTTTCCAGAAGGACAGCCCAATTTTATATTGCCATTTTTGAACGCTTTGTTAATATCTGCTTGCATTTCTATAGCAGCTGTTATTTAAGAAACATCACTACTCTGGAAGTTTGGACAAACGCTAGGATTCACTTTTTACAGATAGGGAAGCTAAGAAACAAAGGTGGTTGTGGTCTCTATGCACAACTTTTGCAAATCAGTGTAGGGACAGGATATGATATGAACAAACAAGGAAGACAGAAGAGGAATGAAGATTAGAAACCAGCTTGAGTAATTGCCAGCCTTTACTATATTTGCCCTCTATTTTTCTTTAGTCTTAATCCTTATTTTTCAACATTTCTAAACACCATTAAAAAATTTAAATAAATCTTACAGCAGTAGTTATATTATTACTACTAAAATAATCCTATCACTGTGAATATTCAGACACACCTTTTGAGAAAAACTCTATCATTAGGGTATCGCATTGACCTTCATTACTTAAGAGTTGCACATTTGAAGGAAGACATTGTTAATATCAGATTTAGCTCATGTTTATGCCTGTGCACATAAACATGCTGGGGGTTTAAATTCACTTCACATTAAAAATGGAGCCCTCAGAGTTTTCATACAAGTGAATTGCCATAGGGCATAAAAATGATGTTAGACTTCTTGGAGTCTATTTTCTTTACAGTTTATTACTGGCGTACTGGCCTCCCCGCAAGCACATGAGCACAGCTTTTATGCATGGTGAATCACACCTAGGTGAATATACGCACTTGAGACTCCCCAGACTTTCACATAAGTTCAGCAAATACATCCCTATAATGCCATTTGTAACATGTATTTCAATGGTATTTGACAGTGCGTTTGAGGACGTCTGAATATTTCCAAGATTGGTAAATATTACATTCAAAAGCAAATCAGAAAAAAAAAAAAATATATATATATAGGCTGATGTTCAGGCCTTCAAATCCTACCCAAATGACAAGACTCCAAAGAATACTAGTAATGTTACTAGCATCAGAAGATTGCTTTATGGATAAATGTACTAGGAAAGGACACATAAGCCTTAATATTAAAATAGTTTCACGTACTGCTGAGCAACTTTACTGCAAATCAAAAGTGGCAACAAAACCACGCTTTTGCTCTATGAAACAGAAGCATTTCAAAGTCTCCTCGAGTTTTTATTTTTGCAACTTTAATGGAATAGATTTATACACAAAGAGAAATTACCATGGAGAGACCGCTGGGACAATTCATATTGATAACTCTTGAGGAGGCCAAATCTCTTATGTGAGCATGGTTCTCAGTGTAAATGGCTTGAAGCTGAAAAAAGCATCTTTATGAGGCCAAATTACTAGTGACACAAACTGGCAAGAGTAGATTCAGAACCAATATTCAGAGCAACTGACAAAGAGACAAGGGAAACAGAAGCAAAACTGTAAGTTTAGACCTTTTTGCAGAAAACATACCAATTTATATTCTAAGTGTGCCAGGTCTGGAGCACAAGGGAGTCCCAGCATTTGCAGGCATCATTCCCCTTGCTGCTCCAATCCTGCTTTCTGCTGTCCTGAAACTTTGCTGTCTTTGAGAAAGGACCAGCAATGCTTCTTTTCCCTCGGCTCTCCTCACTAGCAAAATTTTCCCTGATGACCAAGAGGTATAGATTCTGCATTAAACTTGGGTGGGCTTTTCTCACACACTTATCTATTTATCTCTTATATGCTTAGTAATCTTTTTTCCTCTTTCGTCAAAGTTCAAGGAGGTGTTGGACTATAGATAATACACTGTGCACAGATGAGCCCGGCAGCCTATAAACCACAATCATGGTACTCTGCATATTTTGAGTCCATTTCAATGAAATTACTAACCTAGTTAAAATTACCTTTGCTCAGCATCAATGGTAATCCTCGCGGGATGACCAACATCTCTTAGAAGAACTCGGCGTTTCTTCCCATTCATGTCTGTGGCTTCTATGGTTGCTTTCTGTCTGTTGGCCCAGAGAATGTCTTGATTTATCCAGTCAATAGCAAATCCTGAAATACCTTTGTCTATGTAACATAGTCTCTGTAAACAAAAAAAAAGTTGGCAACAAGAAGCAGCCTAATGATCACCCTAAACTTGACTTTCAATATGCGGAACAGAGTGCCAGACTGAAGCCTTCCCTTTCATTCCTTCACCTGCTTCATTTTCTCTCAGACCTGTAGATATTTCTCTTTCTTATTCTTTAATCACTTTCATTTGGTCTTTGTATTTACACATACCCCTTCTGAACTGAGTGACCCCCTGCGAAAGGGGAAACTGTTCTCTGTGAGAAATACACTGGACTAATTTTTTAGCTACAACTTCCTGCATTTGGCACACTATGAAGCACCCAGACCTGTACTGTTACAGATGGAAGACTTCTTAACACACTGTTGCTGGACCCTGATCCTTAAAAATCAGCGTAAAATACATCAGTGAAGACTCCACATGGGTACAGGAACACTGGCAATCTCTCTCAAACAAAAGAAGGCTCTCACAGCATTAAAGTTCAGCCACAACAGCCTGTCTGCCCTTCTTAATCAGCCAGATGCAATGAACTGCACAACTTTTTCTGAACAAAGGATGAAGTGCTAAAAGAAGCATTTGTGCAACCATAGAAACCAATAAAAGGTTTGAGAAAAAATGAGTAGGAATTCAAGCACATTCTTCTCATACCATTTGTGCCAGTTTGAGCTACAGTAATCTGGAAGACAAACATCCATAATGCCAGAGATTAATTTAAAACTGATAGAAACATTATTGTCTTCAAAGCTTTAGTTTTTCTGAATTTCCTCTCCTTCATTTTTAACTCCCCTTCACTTGATCCGCAGAAAATACTAAATGTACTGTGAATGCCAGTAAAACAGCCTAGACTCAGGACCGTAACTACTACGACAGCAAAAACTATTGAATAAGTCTGAAGTGCTAATCAATGAACAGGAACGGCAGAATTGTACCTAAAGAGCAAGTGGTTTCCATGGAGGGTTTTATGTCCATTAACTTGGAGAATTCCAGAGAACTGATTACTTTACCTCTCGTTTTGTGCCATTCAGGTGAATTCTTTGAAGTAGTCGCCTTTCAGAGTCTACCCAATACACTTTCTCTTCTGTATAATGAAAATCCATAAGCGTTGACTGACCGGTATCAGCCACCAATGTTTCGTGATTCGTCCCTTCAGTGTCAATTCTAAAGATGGCATTTCCATGGCTAAAAAGTAAGAATGGTGCAGGGTCTGGTTTGGAGAAAACAAAAAGAGACCAATTAATAGATAAGCATTGCACTTTTGCTGCATTAAGTTCTCATCAGTATTATACTAGCCAAAGAGAAAGTTCAGGATCTAACCATCTCTCTCATATGTTAATGATAACTTTCCAGGCATATCACAGAGAACCAATAAGGTATAAATGTAATGGTCCTTGCACATTTAATGCTGAAAATTAGGTTGAAAATCTGTGTCATGAAACTGAGATTGCAGTGGTTGTTACCATTAATCCCAAATCCTACAGCCTAGTCAGAGTTCAGAAGAAACGTTGCATGCATGCCAACAGAGGTTGGAAGAATTATGCCAGGCATGAATCTCCAAGTTGAAGATCGCTTCCAGGTATTGCGCTATAGCAAGAATTTATCACAGAGAGGTGGTCTGGAGTCTCACTTTAACTATTCAAACAGGGAAAATGAAGATCCTGAGACAGGGCAAAGGAAGAAGCTAGAGACTGTGGAGGTTTCTTGTGATGCAGAGGGCTGAAGGAAACCAAAAGACCCCTACTTAAAACTCCTACAGCTCAACAGCAACAACTCCTTCCAGACAAAAACTATATTCATACTGAGTGAAGGGTAAAAGCGTATCAGTAACTTAACATAAAATATGTTAAAGTGAAAGGTGTTCCAGTTATGCCCCAAACTCTAGAAATCCAATTAAGGCTGAAAGTGATGAGCAACTAGAATGGTCCAAATAGCCTTAATGCAGCCTTAAAACCAAGTGATTAATATGGAGGTACAATTAGTAGAACATAAGGGTTGGGGCTGCAGATTACACTAACCCAGCTTTATCAAGTCCTCTTTGTTATTTTTAGGGTATCACCATAGGGCAGGGTTAAGATTGCCCAAGGAACCTTAACTGCGTTTCCAAACCACAATGGTTTTCATTTAGGCAATTTGAATATTATGGATGTCTGTCAAGTGTGTAGCAGAGGAAAGGAGTTTTGATGTAACCAGTCACATTTTAGCCTTCATTTTAAAAAGAAACGGGATTTTTTCCTAATTAAAAAAAAAAAAAAATTGGGGGTGTACAGCCTAGTCTTTAATTTACCACTGAAACGACATTCAAAGAAGAAAGCCTATTGAGGTGGTAATGGTGCAGGTTTATAACATGGTTGCCTGAAACAACAGATTATGGCATACAAGTAATGCTCTAACCAAGTGACTTTGAAATGCAATTACTGATATTGATCCAACAGAATGACAGCTTTCAAGCCAGTCTAATCACTTGTTGAACTGATCTTCCTGCAATGCAGAGTGACTCTCCCTTTATCAGGGGTGGATGTCACCAAAGATGCACTATTATCAGTTTTCTTGCACATATACTTTTGAAAATTAAACTGGTTTTATCGACGAGTTTTGCAACCTTTTAACTAAATATCTTTACTATTAGCATGAAACCTGAGGCTTTAAACTCAACAGACATCACTTCTACAAATTTTAGCCAGATGCTCCACCTTCATCATGGTTGTAAAGTTGTGTGATTCAACCCCTTTCACAGCAAAGGAATGAGATCAATTTTGATTTCTCCAAGTGAAGAGCCAGTTAGGCAGAAAGTTCTGACAAGCACCCAAGATGTGATTTTATTTCTGTTCACAACAAAGACGATCAGCACTCTGTTTCTGTACTAACAGACTCTTTTGTATCTCAATTTTTCAAGTTATAATAGCTGCTTCTAGAACTTTAGTGACTCCCTTTTTCTGCTGCTGTTTGCACTGAGCAACCCCATGTGAGAATATTTAAACTATGAAGACTTGCTTTACGTAAATGGTAAATGAATGGTGAAGTGTAGCAAGGTTGATTTATCTCAGGAATTTGACAGCTGTACTGCCTGCATTTTTGCCAATTAGTTGACCAAGAGCATTTATATACTTTGGTTTTGTCCTTTCCACTCTCTGAATTTCCTATCAGGCACCCATGAACGAGGGCTGTAAATGGAACAGGGACCGAACAAATCTAACTTTGGTTGCAGAGGCACCAGTCAGGTTTGGGACTTAATTTTATCAGGGGTTTAATGAACAGGTAAACAACATCTGCATCAAAGAGCTTCCTGTCTTTAAAACATGAGGGTATTTCACTTGGTGTACCCTGTACAGAAGGGTTTATAGATAGCATAAGGGTTCCTTATCAATCACAGTAGCTCCTGAACCATTACTTGCTTTCTATTCATGCTGTAAATGTTAGTAATAATGTTAAAAAAAGGTTGAAGTCCTCCAATATTAAGGTACGATTGTTCTTTGAAAGATACCTGTGCACATATATCACTGTAAGGTAACATCTTTGTTTTCACTTCTCTTCAGAAGTTAAGAGTTTACGAAACATTTGATTTAAAAAAAAATTAAAATTCTATTTAAGGGGCTAGAGATGTTTAGGCAGGACTACAAAAAATCCAGCTTGGGTCTTCATGAGTCACATGTTGCTGTCAATAACAATGATTCTAGTAGCTGACTGAAGTAATCGTGTTGGTGCCAATTTGGGAGCTGCACAGAATACTTTTGGTTATGTTCATGGTCCCAAAGGCTACATGCACAGGGACTCAAGTACATCTCCTACTTCTCGGGTCAGAAAAATGCCCTGTCACATCCCATCTCTGCATTAGTGAGAGTTCCAGGCAAACATTAGTCAGAAAAAGAAAACCTGAGCCCCTGGACCAGAAGGGAGCTGTAGCATATCCCAGATAGGAACCAAAACCAGACATTCAGGAAACCAAGGTGGAGAGGTGAAAGGTGAACTTCAGAGCACTCCCACCTCACAATATAGGGTTAAACCAATCAATAAAATCCAGCTAGATTTTTTTCCCTAGGTAGCATCAGTTGAGGACAAAACCAAGGTTATTCAAAGGCCATAACTGTGGATATTTTCCTCTTAGAAGGGCTAAAAACTTTTAAAATTTAAATGCATCTTACACATTAAAAAATCAATTTATACACTCAGGACAGAGCAAGGGAGAGAAAGAAATCACAGTAGCGCTCACGTTTATTAAGAAACCTCCAATGGGCCAAACCAAAAATAAGGGCTTCCTACTTATGATTTCACAGCACTGTCCCTAGAATCTAAACACACTGGAAAGACATCAACACCAGCACACTGAAAGAGGTAGCAAAATCTTGGGTACTGCTGTGTTTTCCTGGAAGTGCTAAGGACGGGATAAGAGAGTTTACAGTTCTGAGCAAACAGAGAGAGTATGTCTACTAAACAGAAAGTCATTGTTTAGTTTTATTTGTTTGTTTTCATATGTTCATTCATCTTCCCACCACCATACTTTCCATTCTTCACCGTCACTCTTCTGTGGCACCCATTTTTGGCCTTGCCACTCACCCACACAGTAGAAGAGGCAGTTTTTCTATTCGTGAACCAGAACACCCCAGTCACTGTCCAGTAGCGACCAGCCAGGCATGGTTCACTTTGAAGAATAATGCTAACTAAATCTCTAAAGATCTTTTTTAGTCATCAAAAAAGAATATGAACTTACCATTCACATAGCAAGACCATTTGTCAATATCCAAAGTGTAGCCAGGCAAACAGGAGCAGATGTAGGACCCTGGAACATTGACACAGGTTTGGCCACAGGTTCCCAAACCGCCTTCAAGGCATTCGTCGATATCTGAAACATGTTTTTGAACAGATCAGGAAAATTCAGCTAGCAAAAACAGCAAAGAGCAAAGAGAAAGAATACCCTTGACATAGTTATCTAATAATAAATTAGTCACAAAATTTAATATCCCATCATTAAAAAAAGGAGAGAAGGGTGGCTGTATTGCTTCATGCATTAGTTTCAGAATTATTGTTTTGTCCGTTGTCACATGCATAGTTTTGTTGGTTTGGTTTTTTTTTTAGAAGACTGTCCAGGGAAATTACCATTCTACCTAGTGTCTGGGCACTCTGGTCTCTGATTACCCAAACACAGGGAACAGACTTGTCTCAAACTCCATTTCTGTGATTTGCATAATCATTTGCTATGCAAATGCTGCCTGCAGCTGCTTGCATGTAATAATTTTGCCAACAAATTAACAAACTTTGCAAAACAGCAAAGCAGCAAACAGACTGCCACAGCACTGAGTTCCACATTGAGCTCATTTTGGTTAGAGTCAACTCTCAAAAATTCATACAAAACACTAAAACCCCCACCATACTCTGACAGCAACAAGCCCAAACCAAGGCAACAAGCAAACTAATTAGAAACTTGGCTTTTAACTGGTAGATTAGGCTAGAGCCTTTAGGAATTAAAAGATATTTGATGTATTTATGGTGTTTTATCAGGGCTTGAGGCAGCAACTATTAATTAAGTCCTAAACTAAGGACTTTATTTTTCAAAAAAAGGTCACCACTGAGAAGCATATTTTACACTAAGGGGGAAAGAAATTAATCCCTTTGGTGGTACCATGGATGATTGTCCCAGAAAATTTAGATAAACTTCAGTTCCTACTGAAAACAAATGCATCTGATATAGTAACTTCCCGAGGTGCTCGACAGCTGGCAGTACCATATCCTGGTACATTTCTTGTATCACCACTGCAAAGGTTGCTCTAAGCAGCTGTTTTTTCCCTGCCCAAGATCTATTTGATGTTAGTGGCTTTTGTTCTGGGTTTTATCATCTGACTTTGCACACGCAGGAAAAAAAGGAATCAACACAAATTATTTTAGAGACACACATTTGATTAAGTCACTAAAGGACATCGATTCATAACCAAAACTACATATATGTATTCAGTTACTCCAAGTATAGCTCACAGCAATTTTTTTTTTTTTTCCCATATTCCTGATCAAGAATTTAGGGCAATGAAAGAAGAGCTTCTCCTTGGATAACTTATCTTGGATGATCATTTGGGGGCTACACTGGGCCGGCAACCGGTCACTAGTGAGGTTCCGCAGGGATCCATCTTGGGGCTAGTACTCTTTAATATCTTCATAAATTACTTGCATGCAGGACTCGAAGGATTAGTATCAAAGTTCGTCGATGACACAAAATTGGGAGGAGCTGTGGACACTCTCAAGGGTAAAGAGGCCCTGCAGAGAGATCTGGACAACTTAGAGAGCTGGGCAATCACCAACCATATGAAGTTTAACAAGGGCAAGTGCTGGATTTTGCACCTGGGACATGGCAACCCTGGATGTAAATACAGACTGGGGAACGAGAGGCTGCAGAGCAGTCCCACGGAGAAGGATCTGGGGGTTCTGGTTGATGGCAAGCTGAACATGAGCCAGCAGTGTGCCCTGGCAGCCAAGAGGGCAAACCGTGTCCTGGGGTGCATCAAGCACTGCATTGCTAGCCAGTCGAGGGAAGTGATTGTCCCGCTCTGCTCTGCACTGGTGCAGCCCCATCTCAAGTGCTGTGTGCAGTTTTGGGCGCCACAGTATAAAAAGGATACAAAGCTACTAGAGAGTGTCCAGAGGAGAGCCACAAAGTTGGTGAAAGGTTTAGAGGGGAAGCCGTATGAGGAGCGACTGAAGTCACTTGGTCTGTTCAGCCTGGAGAAGAGGAGGCTGAGGGGAGACCTCATCGCGGTCTACAGCTTCCTCACAAGGGGAAGAGGAGGGGCAGGTGCCGATCTCTTCTCCCTGGTGACCAGTGACAGGACCCGAGGGAATGGCAGGAAGATATGCCGGGGGAGGTTTAGGTTAGACATTAGGAGAAGGTTCTTTACCCAGAGGGTGGTGGAGCAGTGGAACAGGCTCCCCAGGGAGGTAGTCATGGCACCGAGCCTGACAATATTCAAGGAGCGTTTGGACAACGCCCTCAAACACATGGTGTGAATTTTGAGGTTGTCCTATACAGGGTCAGGAGTTGGACTCGATGATCCTTGTGGGTCCCTTCCAACTCAGGAGATTCTATGATTCTATGATCATTTGAATCAAGTGCAAATTATCACAGTGCTTCAGGAGGTCTATGAGGGTTAGGTGAGGATTCCCTTAGTTCAAAGGTCAGAAATGGCACCTCATGATAACTACAAGGAACTGCAATTTAACCAACTCACACCAGCACTTTGAAAGAAACTTTCTCTCTCAGTAACCTGGGGAGAGCTAAGCAAGCAGATCTCTGATATTCCATGGATCTGGGAAACTGTCTCCTTTAACTGCTTTAAAAAACTATGTGCAGCAGAAGTGTTTAGGGGTTTCTTCTGTGTCAGGTACCAGTTGTTCAAAAAGAATGCCAACGCTTTACAGCCACCTAACATGTCTGTACAGACTAGGGAACATTTCCATATTGTTTTCAGAGCTTTCCCACAACGTTATGTTCCACGTAGCAGATGAACAAATTTGACAATGGATGAAACATAATCAGAACACATGCAACTGATTTCTGTTGAACAGATTATGAAGGTAAAGCAGAAGCATTTTCAGCAACTTAATTCCATAAAGCACTCTAATTCTAACGCACAATCTTCTTCAAACAATCATCTTTCAGGAGTACATTTTCCCCACACGTACTAGGGATGTACATGCCATTCTCCACAGCATCAAAGGAGTAACTCCTCCAAATCCCCTCTAGAAAGGTTTGACTGCCTTAGAAGTTTGTTAATGGGCTACAGAAACCATGAGCTCCAGGTTGCCAGTTTAAAACTAGCTACTCCTGGCTAACATTGCCAGGAGTCATTAAAACTAAAGGGCTCTTTGATAACCCATATGGGAGGGCTTTGGTGACCTCTGCTCATTGTCACAGCTGCTGTCAGTGTTAGCAGGACATGAAGGAGTCTGCAGGCATGAACACTGTTTGTATCTCTCCCTGATGCACTGGTTTTCAAATGGGGTAACTGGCTGAGTAAGCCAGACAGTTAATCTGATCTAGTCACCAGTACAAAAGCAGGTGCAAGACTCTGTTGTTAAAGGCTATAATGTAGTTCATGTTAGTCAATATACTTTTATGACAATAGTGGCTTGTTAAATAAACCTGATGTTATTTCTCTGAGGAAATCACAAGTATGGGTGATAAAGGCAACTGTGTAGATATAAGATTGCTAAAGACAGAGGTCATTTGACTAAGCAATGTGAAACATTAATGAAAGAACATTCATCTTTCTGATGTTCTGAACATTATTCAATCACAATAAAGAGCACATTAAATAAGAACAAGAAAGATAGGCCTGACCTACAGATTGCATCTGGAAGACTGCTTACTCTGGAAAGGATTTGTGTTCGTACTGGACAGAAAGCTGACCTCTTCGCATGTTACTGGGCAAGAAAATTCAAATCACAACACACAAACACAGGAAAAATGAATGACAGTGGGGAAATAATTTTACTTCTGTATATGGCAGTGGTCAGACTACATTGGTATGCTGTTTGTATTTCTCAGATATACGTTGTTAAAGGAGAAGAAAGGCTGATGAAAGGCTATAGTGGAAGAATGACCACCCGATAAAAGACGAGGGGTGCAGTGGCGACAGGCGGCTCAGCCACTGGAGAATGCCCCTTCCAGCGGTAAACAGGAAGCGCCAACAGACACAGTGCTATTGTAAAGCACGCTGCAGCGTTGTGAACATTCAGCTTTTATGGTGCTAACAATGGAAGAGGGTCCTACGCTTAACATGCTCTCTTCTTTGCTTAAAGTACAAAAAAAAAAAAGAAAAAAAAGAAAAAAAAAAAGACTGTTTCTTAAAGTTTAGGAGAACTCCATCATAAAACCATCCATCAGGTGTAACTAGCAATGCCTTCACCTGCACATTTAGTGCCAAAGCAAAGCGTGGAGTTGCATCCTGCTATAGCTGTTTTACGAGTCCTGGCAACCACATCCCCCAGTGGGAACTTTACCCTGTGAAAGGAATCGGCTTAGTGAACACAAAAGCTGTCTGCAGTGCCCTGACAGCCAGCCCTGAAAGGAAGAATGAGGTTCTGCTCAGTTCTCAAAGGCTTCTTTATGCAAAAAATGCCTTGAGAATCAGGAAAAACAATGAATCATGTCATCATGATGTTGGCAGCTCTCAATGACTTTGCATACAAATATGCTACTTTATTGAGAGTCCTGAGAAATGCTCTGATTGCAGAAGGTGAAGCATTAGTATGCCTGGCAGGGATACAGAGAAACCACAGTGAGCCAGAACTTGCGTTTCATGATGGCCCCAAATACATACATTATATACATAAAATATACATGTGCAGATACACACACTCAAATAACCTCACTCAAATTCAGTTCCTGTGGAGTTGGACTGGGGATTAATTCAATCCACTATATCTAGCCACCACCATAATCTTTTCAACAAGGGTGAACATGAAATTTCATCTGGGTTACATCCCTTTTATCTATTTTGTTAAAAGCATACAGCTCAAAGAACGGAAGATAGCCAGAAATGGAAAAAGATGTTCCTTCTATCAGCAGGTCACAATAAAACAGACGAGGCACAGCTCAGTATCATCTTCTCTATTTTTAAATGAGGTTTAAAATACAACCTGATCACACACAATTTTTGAGAGGATAGAGGCTGTGAAGTGCTCAGATACTATGGTAAGAAATAATATGTGAATACAATAAGGTGGTTATCCACTCCTGGACTCTTCCAGTCCAGAGCCATAGAGGTGATCATATCACAGGTATGACAGCAAGAGCAATCATATGATTTAATCAAGCATAAAGTAGAATCAAATTTAGAATTGAAATAAAATTCAGAAATCACTTGTAGACATCTTGAAGAGAAACGGCGAAAAAGATCTCAAGGGACTAAAATATCTTTAGTTTTCTACCTTTCTGGACTCAGATCTCAAGGGTTTGGGCACTAGAATGGAAAAAAAAATACTTTGGATTTGTCTTTGAAATAAATTCTGTGTGTAAATCAGTAACTACAAAATGGACCTCTACTTCCCAGATCATGCAACTTTCAACATACTGCTGTTGGCTTGCCTTTCAAAGATGAAGCTCACGAGGCTATCATCTGTCCCTCTTTGAAAGGCATCAGCAGATGCTGTCGTCCAGCTCCCTTTAAAATCAGGTTTCAAATTAGATACTAGAAAGTAGTCAGTTTTGTTTCAAACAGAACACAAAATTAATTTCTGCTATTTTCCACTGAGCAAAACAATTATGAGTCTTGCAGTATTAGTCATTGGTCCTGGAGTCTGCCCCTTAGCCCTCTTCAGGATTAAGCTTCATGGGATGTGTGACGCCATTTCTGTCATTTCTTGTAACATATTCGCCTCCTTCTTATTTTGATCTAAGTTTTTACAGCTAAAGCTAGTATTTATCCACATTCAGCTGGATCCAATTTCCAGAGAATTCAATGGGAATCTTCTCATGAATTGGTCTGTGGGTTCAGACACATGTTCAAGAATTCCTGACTACTATTTAGTAACAATGTTTTCAAGCATCTTTCCCTGAGGCAGTATAATATGAAGTGAGCTAGCTGGAAGACAGCTACTGAAAACAAGGAAACAAGCATGCCTCGACTGCAGCTCTTCTGAAATACAGAGGAATACAGTGGCTTCTCAACAGGTTTATCCCTATGTCATGACAGGGGTAAACAACACAGTTCCCCATTTCTTTGGCTCTTACTGCTCCTTATGTGATGCTTGCAAAGAAAGGACAGCTGTGAATTAGTAAGGTTTTGGCATTTCATATTTCTTAGAATACAACATGAGAAGTTTTAACAGTGTGTCTTCAGAAGGCTGTATGGAGCAAAGTGAAGCCGGGATTTAGCTAATTAAGGTGAATTTAAAGATGTAAAACAAATATTCCACATCACCAGTGCTCCATGGCAGGAGAGTGGTGAACAGCAAGAAAGAAAGGAGGAAAGCTGGAGACACAGAAAGAAGCATCTGACCAAAAGAGCTGACCTAGTTAACTGCAGTTGTCACCTTCAATTGCAGGCTGTAGCTCTGTAGGAATGTGCACCATGTTAGCCCTGAAGAAGTGACAAGGTCTGATCAGTTAATGTCAGAAGTTAGTAGAGATGTGCAGAATTTAAGAAGCTACGATTAGGTAAAACTTCAATAATGTGGGTTGTGTTTTGTCTCCTTCAAAAACTTTTTTACAATATTGTTGGGGTTTTTAAAAATGACTTCTTAAAAACTTAACTTAAAAAAATCTTCCTTCACTTTTAAAACTTACAAAGTGAGTATTCAAAGTCAGCCCTGAAGCCAAAGTACACCTCCAGTCTTGCAGTATCCAGAACATATTTACCTAGGGTAGCCCAAGACCAACAGGCAATAGTATCTAGTCTAAAATTGATAATGCAAGGGGCTGCTCTAGGGGCTTCTTCAGATAAACAGTGCTATGTGGGAAACTTTTTGGTCTCAAGTGGGGAAAGCATCTATACATCATGAGAGAATAAAAAAATAGTGTTGTTAAAGCGGTGCTTCAGGAGGGCACAAGCAACTGATTCCAAGGGCATAAGGCCCATCCCCTGGTGTACCATGTATGCTTACATGGTCGAATATGTTAGAAATCAAAGCTCTCCCAGGACCAACTATGCACACATTTTTACCTTGTAGGAATAATAACTCCTGTGTAGCCCAGACCATTTTTCTTTAGAGGTAGAAGGTTCTATGTTTTCACTGGGGTCTAAGAAAGATGAGTTATTTAAAGGAACTGAGTCCCCAGTCCTGACATCAGCTTAAAATAAATGATTAAATCAAGATCGCAATGTCAAAAATTGCAGAAGTGCTTTCAATTCTACCATAACTTGCCGATAAATTGATATGTTCATTCACCAGACTAGTCTTGTTATGACCTCATGATCTGTTCTTCCATACTTTCCCTCTTATAAACCTTGCTGTTGTGGGACACACGGCCCCTCTGAAAGGCCTCTCCTCTCTTGGCATACCAAGTCAGGATTCAAATAATCTCTCTTAAAATAACTGTATAAAATTATGTGAGACATTTAGGGTTAGATTTCATTATCCTTCCACAGGATGAGAAGGTCTTTGATCTTTGAATATCCCTAGAAATAAAAGGAACCAATTAAGAAGTGAGCTATTTAGCAATGTAAGAAGAGCACAACCTAGACCTTCTTCTGTAGTGGCAGTATGGAAAACAAATCTAGAAAAGCCTACGCACTTTCCACGAAGTGACACTTGTAACAGTTCACTAACAGAGAGCAGACACCTTCTCAATTCAGGGTAGTCCTTATGGCTGGCATGATGCCACCACGGTCAAAAATGATAAAGAACATTTCACAATTGGTATATTTATTACAGCTCACTAAGAATGGTCGCCAAGCCCCAGTTCAGCTTGCTGTCACTATTCACAGTTCAATGGTATGAGTCATGTCTCCCACTCACCACTTTTATCCCCACTATTACCTTCAAAGCCTGCCTCCAGCTTCCTACCACTTGCTTCCACTGCACCTTCTATCTCACATAATTAATGAACTAGAATATCATACATCCGGTCTTCTGGTCAGAACATGACTTGTGCATCCAGCACACAGAGGAAAGAACAGGGGAAATCCATTCCACCAAAGCATCCTTCAGTCTTACATTTCATGTCAAAATTTCACCTTTGCTTAATCCCCTGTAATCCAGTGGTCTCTAATTAAAAAGATACCCTAGCACATCTTATTTTTCATTTATTCTCTGTTACATGGAATTGCTCAGAGTATGTTATAGTAACGTTAGCTCTTACGCAAAAGACTGCTTCTATTACTATTTCTTGCAGAGCAACCGGCCATTCTGTTTTGGTGCTTTACCTAGAGTCCCCCCATTCATACAGCAGCTGAATGTATCTAATTTTCAACAGAAAAGACATAATGCAGGGCAGGTTATGTCTCCATTAATGGAAGGGCAATGTACATCAATATGCAAAATACGTCAACTGAAATAAAACACATCTTTGCAGCCTTTTGAATGTCAGTATTTAGAGTGCATTTTGACTCATTAAACAATAGCCAAGCAATTCCCTTCATGTCAGTAGGATTCTCCTGTTATACATGAGCTCTTAATTGGGCAACCCAGTAACGTAGAATGTACTAATATACTAATGTACATCTTAATTAGCTTGTGGAAGCTATGTACATATTAGCAAATAGTGTGGACCTATAGGAGAGGCTATGTCAAGTGCAACAGTTGCTGAGGATATGACATCATACACACTGCATATATTTCAGGTTGAGGTTACGGAGAACCTAGTCTAGTCTGGTCCCATGGACCGAATGGCCATCAACAGCAGAGAGGATAGACGCTCTCCTACGGGAACACCTTCTGATTAGCTTGGCCTAAAGGCAATCCAGTTTGCGCACTTTGAGAGTGGTCCGCAATGTGAAGACAAGCATAGTAAGAGGTGGCATTATGGAGATTTATTTCAGAATTATATTTCTCATTTGAATTCAAGCATCAGTGTGGAAGCACCCTAGGTGTATTTGGGTCTCAGCTAAACCTTCAGTCAGGTTTATCATTTGTACACAAAAAATGCCTAGCTCCTTCTCTCTCAATACCAGAACATTTAACATGCATACTTCTGTTTTCTGCTTACAAGATGGTATTTCTTGGCAGAATGCACAGAGGAGCCACCTGTTATTAAATCACTGGAATCATGTCAAGAACTGAATCAGAGCCTCTGAAGCCCAAGCAATCTAAGACAAAAGCATTAACTCTAAGTATTAGGTCTGTTTGCTTGAATCCTTACAGAACATTTCCTCACCTCCTTACTGCAAAGCCCACGACTTCATTGGCTCTGGCTTTCCAAAAAAAAAAATGGACTTCAAGGAAACAGGGTAGGGAGAAGGGCTGTGTCATTCTTTGTCTTACACTTTGTAAAGAATAGGAACCTGCATTTTACATGTCCCAAATCACTGGAGGTGATTATACGAATACTAGTGTCATACATTTCACCCAGATCTTAGTACTACAGTGTCAAACACATCTGTATTATTAAAAATAAGCACACACATCTACATGCACCAATAATCATAGAAAGAGTAGTTTTTAAAGTTATCTAGCCCACATCTAAGTATATACTAATACATAATCATTAAAATACTCTTTCTATATGCATATAGAAATACAAAAATACACCTATAAACAAATTTTACATATGTAGAAGCATGAATATGTGCGTGCACATGTATTGAAAATACGGAGACACTAAAGCTACGGCAAGGAATTTTGGTAACTAGGGAACAGTTCAGATCTCTTAATGATCATATAAAAGTTTATCCTGCTTTCTGATAGTTAAACTGACAGAAAAATGACTGATTTCTGAAAAACGAACTAAATGAGTTCTGTTCATTATGAGAAGCAAAAGATACTGAGAAGCTGATTTATCAATTCTGCCACTACAACACACAAGCCATCTGTAAAAAAACCCTTTGAAAATTATAAAGCTCAATTAAGAGAATACAATGCAGTTTTCTTAATCTGGGAATGGTCAGCAACTTACCTATACAAGCAGAGTTTTCAGTCTTTAATCTGTATCCATTAGGACAGTTCCAGTGCTGCAGAGCTGAGAGGCTGACAAAACCAATTTTAAAAACCACTGGCAAAAAAGCAACAAGGAAGAGAAACATAATCTTGAGGGTTTTTTGAACTGTCACTAGAGAAAAACTAGCTTGTATTCAGTCATATCCAGGACAAGATGAGCATATGTAATCCCAAAAGGTTTCTGCAATCTCCCACTTTACACTCAGACATCTTATCACAATACGAAGTTTTATCTTTGCCTTGCTTTTCTTGTCACTTTAGTCCTTACTGTGTCTGACTACAACCTTGAAGAAATTCCTGGGAGATTTCTTCCCCACACACGTCAGCTTTTTCTCTCTCTCTCTTTAGTTCCTTTCTGGTTTTTTTTTT
>WAAD01001702.1:79033-120251 GCA_013389945.1 Fregata magnificens
GGGCACATGTCTTTATTGTGTGGTTTGGCCTTTGTACCAAATTCCTATCAAAATTCCCCAGCAAATTTGCTGTTTTGACATGAGGTACAGAAGCATGTCCGGGTTATATAACTCTGTTGTCTCAAAAACTGTGGAAAAAATAATGTATCTCATGTTTTCTTGAAAGAACATGCCCTTTATAATACATTCCATCTTTGATGTACTGATAGCAGACGTGGTCATAGAGATTAATTTCCAACTTTAGGACATAATAATTCCACAAGGATTAGTCAAACCAAAAGGTTTCACATTTGCAAGTGAGCTATCTCAAATGAGCTTTGCACCACCTCAGTCCGATATGTTGATGTATCATCTACAAGTCAGGTGATAGCACTTTTGAACTCCAGAATTAGATTCAAGTTTCTTGCAAAGCTTTGAAATCTGAAATCAAATATTCTCCAGGAAGTAAAAAATAAATGTTAAAATAATTGCTCTCATTAATGACAAACATGGTGGTTTTAATTGGAAACACCTTCAGCAACAACTACTGGCTACACTATCTATACGGAAAATAGAAGGCAAATATTGTAACACTTCAGGTCCTGTTAAAAATTTAGTTTATCAAACTGGTTGTCAGATGAACCTTGGTTTTGACACAAAAAGAATCTGCTTTCCCTAAAAAAACCCAGATTTCAAAAAAACCTGCCAAAGTAAAAATGTTCCACTCAGAAAATTAAAAACATCTTCACTGCAATCAAAATTATCGACGGAAAAAGAAGAAAGATCGCTTTTTAACCATACATACTAGTAACACAGAAAGGAACACCAAGGCTAATGCTAAAAGCGTATGCAGGTAAGCTAATTTTGCACTTTTGAACATCTCACCTGCTTCCTTACTACAGCTCCCATGGTCTCAGATACTCATTCTATTATTCCTGACCATCGAGCACCATCACGTAGACGCTATGGAGATTCTTCAATGTGTTTGTTTTCTGCCATGATTTTATGTTGGAGGTTTTTTGACAAAGTGTTTTCCTCTCGCCAAGCTATGCCTTACAAGATAAGCTCTCTAGCATTCCAGCAGGCAAAATTTAATCCTACACTAGTGACACCAAGAAATGCCACTATTTTAAAGTTAACTAAGCTTTGGTTCATAGCTTTGAGTAATATTTCTCCCTCTGGAAAGAGAAGATTCCCAATTTCCTAGCAAAACAAACAGTTCTTCCAGGCATAGAATGGCCCAAGAAAACAATGCAGTTGTAATTTTTAGGAAAAACTGTGGTTCTCAATTCATACATACTCCTAACCATAATATCTGAACCTAAAATAATAAAAGCTCTTATTTACTTCAGGCAATAAAAAAGCAGCGTCAGAATAGACAATTCATTGTTATCCTTAACAGGCAATTCTGCATTGATCATTACTATTAATATCAATACCTGATTTTTTTAAACTGCATGTTCACAATTAACTTTCACTATGCTCATTGAACTTCATTACACATCCAACACGACCTGAGGACAAGACCTCCTCTTACTGTATCTCAAAATGTATTATATTACTACAGTGTAGTACATAATATTGTGCAATATCTATGTAAAATACAGGTACATGAGAGTGTGTGTTATATTACACAGTACCAGAAATTTTTCTGCACAGTTTTCTGAAATTGAGGTATATAGACATAAGCATCCAGGTAAATTCTAAGGCTGAGACTTTGCAATAAGATCATCTGATGTAAATTAACATTATTAATATCTAGTATCTCTCAGAGTTACTCATAATGATATCTTACCTGAGCTTCGGAATACTAAAGAAGCTCCTTTGCCATGGCATCTGCAAAATGACAATATGATGTGTATTGTACCTCTCAAGAGTCCGTAAGCTGTGGCTACCTAGCTTCAGTCTTGATTGGCCTGAGATCACTTCCAGTCCATGATACTGTACAGAGCTGTATGACATCTCAAAGCATAAGCTGATGTCAGAAGAAAACTTGTATTTTCAAATGAAGTTTTGACCTCAATAGAAGTAGTTTAAACTGTTTTCCTATTATTTTTAAGTACATAGTTTTTATGAAAGTTGTGATTAATGTTTCATACATGCAACTAGCACATCATACAGTAAAACAAGAGAAAAGAAAACAGAATGATGTTTTAATGAAAACAAAAAATAGAAGATATTTAACCAGGCAACCATTTCATGCTGCATTTATCTTTTGAAGAACATCATTCCTTCACATCCAAAGTCACAAACATAAAAAAAGAAAATAAACAGGCAACATATTTCTTCTATTCTCCCTCCTACCCACCACCCTCCCCATCCAGTAGACTGCATTACATCAGATAATATATTCTGACCACCGCCTAGCACCAACCTGCTTCCAGATGCAGTATCATCATTTTGGGTTAATTTTACCTATTGTATATTCCATCTCCTCCACCCTCACCCATATTCAACACAGATACTCAGATCTAGAGCCCTCGCTTTTGAAGGTCATTTGAGAATCCATGCTTGACCTAGAACAAAGGAGAAGTCTTTCCGACTCATCTGTGTATCTTCGTGCCCAGAGCTGCTCTCCTGCATTCACTGTTCGAGGCTTCAGAGACAGTGTTTCAAATTTCACATAGGTCTCTTTTGCAAGGTCAGCTTCCCTTGCAGTTTTTGGTTTCACACGAAGTTTTAAAACTTTGTAGAGTAAGAAAAATATCAAAGGTAAAACAACCACACATGCTGCACTGCTGGCCAATATCAGAATAGAAAACTGAGAGCTGCTTTCATCATTTAACTTATCAGTGGAAAAAATAATGCACTGCTCTTTTGTAGGTGGCACTCCTTTGGGTGAGACACATGCCATATATTGAGTACTAGGCTGCAAACCATCAATTGTGACTTTGTTTTTGCTAGAATCAGTGCTCAGAGGCAACATATCTTTCTCACCATACTTTGAGTATAACACAGTCACTGCAGAGTTGCTTGTGGCATTGACAGTTTTCCAAGTTAAGGTCACTCTTTCATCAGTTTCACTGATCACTCTTAGGTTCTTTACAGTAACATTTTGCTCAGCCATACCTGCTGTATTCAATGAAGTCTCCTCACCTTTCTTGCTTATCTCCCCAGTCTGCTTTTTGTTTCCATTTGTCACTGCCTTTGAATTTTTCTTTCCATCGAACACAGGCCTGGATTGCTTCTTGTCAGTAAATCTGATGCTCGTTGATCTCTCAGCACTAGCCAGTGCTGTGGTGGTTGGTGTAGTGGGAAGAGGTATGGTTGTCCTCTCAGGTTCCTGCTTGGATTCCTCCTGAGTGGTATTCTGTCTCTCTGCCTCTTGCTTCCTTCCATACTTCTGTGGTGACACAGTTGTAGTAACTACACCAACCACTGTGACAGTAACAGCAGCTTCCGACATTCCTGCTAAGTTCTTGGCTTTACATCTGTATTCTCCTGCATCCTTGTATGAAATCCCTGTCAAGCTTATTATGGACCATCTGACACCCTCTCCAGGTGTTTCTTGAATCACTACAGGAAAATGCAAAAAGTAAAACATTATAAAAGGGAGCTAAAGAGAAAGTAAACATTATCAGACTACTTCTTCCCTTAAGTTATTTCTGCCAGAAGGAATCACATGTATTAAACTTTTTTAAAAAACCAACCAACCAACCAACCAAAAAACCCAAACCAAACCCCCCACACAAACTATGGAACTCCCTGCTGTATTATATTATTGCAGAAAAGCGCTCAGCTTGGGTCAAAATGGAATTGAATGTCTGGAGGAATTACAATGTAATTGCAGTTTCACTAAGTAAAACAAAACCACATAAAGAGAAAGCAAATGTCTTAAAGCTGCTAAGTGACTAGGAAATACAAGTCTCACTGACTTCAAGTGACACTGAACACACTAGCCATTTAATACATTTTTGGAAATTACCTTTGTCTTAAGGTATTTCAGTACTTTGGACTATTACCTTCTTCAGACCTACGCTTTAAGATAACTGCTAACTACTTGGCATTAGCAAGAAACATTTTTTATATTTAAGTTACTGCATCAATATCTATCATAGCAGCTAGAGTGGTATCAGACAATCACAGCCCCTTTAACATTCAAGATGGGTGTTGCAAATAAACAATGAACATTTGCAAATAATATAGAAAACACGATTTTGGAAAATCCTATGTTTACAATGCTGAGTTTTCAGTGGCTCAGTTATGGCCTCACTAGCTTTTTTAACATGAACATTTTGAACCAAAACGGAGATTTCAGTAATGGATTTTCCTTTCTGCTTTTCAGCTTTTGAGTTAGGGCCCAACTACCCCAACCTCCATTTTCCTTTATCCTGCTTCATCCATTTCCCCCCTCCACACACATTGTTCTTATTACAGACTGCATCCAGAATCAGAACAATCTGTTGGACCTGTTCAGACCAAGACCTAGACAAAGAATTTCATAACAGCTGTTGCACGGATACAATTGCCAGCTTGGTGCAATACCTCAGCCATTGTTACTCATTATAATGATCTCAAAGCACAAGCAACCCAACAATTTCAGGCTCTCCCATTTCCTATAAAAGAGCAATTATACCTGTATAGTTCACTGGTATATTGTCTGACCTAGTCCAAGTAAGCTGCGGTGTTGGGTACCCAGTCGCATCACAGCGTAGCAGAACGTTGCTTCCCAGCGGGGAAGTGATTTTTGTCGCCGACGTCATCACAGATGGTTTAAGACACTGCTCTAACTCAGCTCTCTGGAACAAGATTCCTGCCAGGCTCTCAGGTCCACTACATGAAACCAATGGATCAAGAAGTACAACTGAGTTGTCCACAATTTTGGAAAACTCAATTAGCTTTGAAATGCGACAGTCACAAAACCATGGGTTGTCCTGCAAACCTGAAGCAGGGAGGGAAGAAGGGAAAGAAAAAAAAAAAATGTTGTCAGGCAAAATATGGATATTGTGATTACAGTGTGATGCATGAGTAACACAAAGTACAATCAAGGAGAACTGTGGACCTATTCTGAGTCAATCTCTTCTCTTTCAATTTGTCTTTTTTGTTCGGCTGATTGGTGGGGGAGTTTTTGCAGAGGGGAGGAAGAGCAGTACAAATGTTTATTAAGCTAAACTTTTTCTTCACAGAAGTTTACAGGAGCATAGTAATATACTGGCACTACCTTTGCTTAACTTTGCTATTTATCTAAGAACGAACACTTTGAAAAGCTGTCTTAAGACTGATGATACATTTTCACCTGCCCGTGCCTTCTGGAAAGATAGCTTCTCAGGGCTATTGCATCCTGTCACTCTCCTCTGCTCTTAGTCCTTCTTTGGGCTCTTACAGTTTGATCTTCTCAGACCCTTTGTTCAATGCTTGCAGAGAACATGATGATTTAAGGGTTTAGAGCTTACACCAACGTCTCTGCCCCATGAAAAAAGGATAAAGGCTGAGGAGACAAAGCTTTAGGCCAATAAAATTCTTATCTGGCTCTGAACTATACCAATGTTCTTTAGAAATCTGGCTTCAATTTAGGACAACCTCTGAAATACATTCAAAAAGAATAGCAGAAGAGTAGAAAATGGGAAGGACCCTGAAAAAAGCCGATGACTACAATATTGTTATGACGGCACGCAAGAACACTATCTCTCCTCTTCTGTTAGAGGCTATAACATTCGCTTCTTGATTCCAAAGTCTTTGAATGAGAGGCTTCTCCCTCTTGGTGAACTTATTATGGTGAAAGAGAGTAGCCGTTTCTGAGGAATATAAGGCTAAATCCTCAGCTGGTATTGATTACTCCGCTATGTTGACCTTCATAAAGCAATAGCGGCTTCACCAGGTAAAACACCACACTGCATATCACTCATGAGTTCAAATATTTTTTCATTGGTCTTTTACTTTTGGGCATACCTTTTTCTTTTTTATTGAGTATTAACAATAAACAGAACTTACAGTCTGAAACGAGGGATGGTATGCAAGAACCCCTCGCTATTAAATTTACCGATTAGTGCAACAGACAAGTCATATTAATTAAACCAAAATTAAAAGGAAAAAAAACCCCACTGAAACACCTGCTAATATTGTTCAGCACATATTTTTAGGAATTATCAAAATAGCTAATGAAAAAATTCTGCTTTTTGTTCTGGAAGAAACCTGTAGATGAAAGAATACATGAATAATTAACTACTGCTTCCTTTTATCACCTGACCAAGATTAGGTTATTTTAAGCACAATTGCAGTGATTGGTTAAAACTGTGGTAAACCCCAATTAATCCCCGCTCTTTAAAACAAGACTTGACCTGAAGAGATTCCCTGACTTTGACATCACAATCCAATTTCACCCCTTCCAGAGATAAGAGATTTTGCATCTATGCACTACTTATTGACAGCTGGAACAGAGAAGGAGAAATCACAGAAACTGCATCAGCAACTGCTGTTCTTTTAAAAAATGAAAAAAATAAATCTCCAAAATATAAACTTTTTTCCTGTGAACCTCACACATATATTCACAAGCAAAAGAGATTCCATCCAAATGTTTTCCATATGTCTAGGGACAAAAACTGTTTGTGCCCAATCAAGCACAGGTATGTAACTACTTGTGCTCACCTTTTACATTAGGCAAGCTTTAGTTTGTAGTTAGAAGGAGTTAGAGACAATATTCCTGTAATTTTTTTTTTCAGTCTCACGTACTTATAAGGGGTCAATTTTCCTCACTGTGTTAAGAAAGAGACTATATCAGCATTTGAAAATTAAATTCCCCTAGGGTATAAGAGGGAAGACAGGATCCCCTTGAAACAAGCCTCAACTGCCAGAGTTCCTCCGTAACAAATGCTGCTAAAATGCATGTGAAGTCCCAGCATGGCCTCTGTGCTATCTAGAGGACAGAAGCATGGGGCAGCTCTGCTACAAGCAGGCGGCAGGGCAGGAACTCTGGGTCCACAGCGTTAATCAGGACTGATTTGCAGCATCAGTAGGGCTCCCATCCCATATACCAGGCAGCAGATTCTCCCTTACATTGAACGCTACTGAAAATATTTCTTCTGCGACCTTTCTGCACCCTACAAGCTTTACTACAGGAAAGGATGGGTTTTGTTATTCTTTCTAATATTACTAGCAGTGCTCAAAGGCCTTTCAAATAGAATCATAGAATCATTTAGGTTGGAAAAGACCTTTAAGATCATTGAGTCCGACCGTTAACCTAGCGCTGTCAACTCCACCACTAAACCGTGTCCCTAAGTGCCACATCTACACGTCTTTTAAATACCTCCAGGGATGGTGACTCAACCACTTCCCTGGGCAGCCTGTTCCAGTGCCCAACAACCCTTTTGGTGAAGAAATTTTTCCTAATGTATATAAATGCATGGCTTTCATATTCTCCCAGTGTCCCAAAGAAGACCCAAAGTTGTTACAATAAGTATCAGAAATTGACAAAATAGAAGGAATGATGAAGCAAAAGATGGATAGTCCTTAGATTGGATGGTTTCTAGTCCCGTCTGGGACACAGGTTTGACCATCTCAGATCATTCTGAAGTCCTGGTTTCAGCTTCAGAAAAAAGCTGTAGTCCCAGAAGACTCTGTACTCCTGTGTTTTAGTCCAAAGAAAGAGTTATTTCAGTTAGTCACCTCACCTCCCCCATCCATCACGCTTCCCAGTGGAACGGACTACAGAAGCAGGACTTATATAAATACATATAATATATCCAGCTACAGGAGTTTCTTCCTTGCCTCCATGGCTCATCTCTTCTATTTATCTGTGCCTTGCCAGTATCTGACAGTATTCACATTATTTTTAGTAAACTTGCACAGCCATTGTAAGTCATCAAGTCATGTGAATTCCCAAAATGAAAAGATGAAAGCACTATTGAGTTGGAAGCAAGGATAAAACACTGAATTTGATTATACTTCAGTTAGCTATTGAAGAGAACAGAAATGGGAATGTAAACCTAGTTTCCAAACTACAAAGGGCATTCTGCAATTCAACAGCTTGTGTTTACAAGATGGTAAAAGTGAGAACAAACACATGAAAGAATAAAGAAAAGGTTAAAAAAAAAGAAAAAAATTAAGAAACTGGAAAAAATGGGAAGCTTTAATAAAGGAATGAGATAGAATCCTCTCAGGAAAATAATTTCCTAAGAAGAGAAAATAAAAATAATGATAAGTCTCCAATGGCATGTGTATCTGATGGAACACCAAGTCTTTATAAACCCTGGATTCTTTTGTAGAAATATTAAGGCAGCTTGTTGACCTGAGAAAGAAACACTAACCAAGGCAAAACAAACGTTGATAAATATTTATGCATTACAATATACCAATGCAGTGTATTTTAACATTAAATATGGATTACAAATTGCTCTAAAAACCTTTCTTTATTCTAGATTTAGCATATTTTAAATTTACTCTCACACATTTATATGTATGCTTGCGTGTACAATGGCAAATATATGTGTATGTGTGTCTGTGCATGCACATTTTGGCAGTCTTCTCAGTAAGCAGGGTTTCCCCATGCTGTGTCAATATGGACTTTAGCATTCGAAATAGCTATGAGCGAAATTTCCTTTGTAAATCAGTAACCAGTCTCAGACCATAACTTGTATAATATACCGCTTTTCTGTTGCTGTAAAATGGCAGTATGTGAACTATCCAAGTTTTGGGCTGATGGGAATATTCACCACAGCTTGGGCCAATCTACCCAAGGCTCTCTTCCAACTGAAGCTACAAAATTTTTCATCCATGGTTCTAAACAGTAAAGCCCACTTCCTGCAGTGTGTCCCAGTGTTTCCTACACCCAGTAATTGCTAGGGAGTGGTTTCAGGTAAAGCAGCATCTACCCAATGGCCCAGCATAACAGCTGGGAGTCTGATGGACCTGCAGCATTTCAAATTTTTGGCACCTCTACATGCAACAGAGGCAAGGTCTCATCTCACTGCCACTCTATCAAATCCTGGATTCCTCTGTTCCTCTCAGTGACTCACTAGATGTAATTTTCCATACAGAAAATACTACTGCCATCATTCACACCAGAAATTTCAATCTCTGTAGCCAATGCTGAAACTGAGCTGTGATTTGGACCAAGGTATTAGGTTACAGCCCCAGAGGTAACCAAGAGAGGGCCAGATGAACTCACACACTGGTCCCTTGATCATTTCCACTGCTTAATTGTCAGAACACTCCACAGTTTTGTTTTGAACTGTTCCAAAGGCCGCTCTCCGAGACAAAGCCAGACGTGGCTCCAGGGACAGTTCGCACTCCAGGGATTGCTCCCTGACAGGCTTATGGATAAGACCACACCAAGGATGACTCCCTCTATCCTGTTCTTGCCACCAACATAAGTGCAGCAGGCTTTGCACCTCCAAACTATCCTGCATGCCTATCAACCCATCAGGCATATAACGTACCCTTGCTATTTTATATTACAAAAGCACAACTCTATGGGTTGCAATGCAATTCTCACATTGCTTCAGGCAGCTTGAACTGAAGAAAAAACACCCCTACCCACACAGTTACATTTGAGAGTCACTGCAGCATCCCGTAGAGCCCACAGAAAACCAAGGGCTAAATCTTACAAAGTGTGGAACAGCCAGTCAGCTTTAAAGAGAGCTGCCAGGAATCATTCCCTGACCCTCTTTCATTTAGTGTAGTGTCCACACAGAGGAACATTATACAGTGGGAGGTAATAAAAAAAACCTGAATCCCTAAGTACAGAGATTATGAATTGGAATAAGGAGATGCTAACCCGCCAGTCCCCTGGCAAAAGCAGTCCGTGGCTCCTCCAGGAGTACTTGATGTAAACATGGGGAACCTGAACTTTCTCTTCTTGATGCTCAGTCAAGACACTGAAGATAAAATTGCCTCCTGGTGTTAAAAAATGCATATGCACAAACATTTGAGTTTGGGGCTTTGCTGTTGTTGATCTTGTTAATTAAATACAAGTGACAATCTTGTTTTGCCAGAACTAGGAGAGAAGCCAGCTCAAGCCATAATTGCTTACACTAAGTAGAATCTGACTGCTGTTTTCCTGACTAGACAAAACCAGCATTTATTTGCTCTGAGTTCCAGCTTCTAGCAGAGCTCTGGCTGCAGTTACCGTTCCATGGAGGCACATAGATCAGGCTGAACACTCCCACAGGGAACAGCTGGAGCACATAGGACACTCTTGAGCATCAAAGCGTGCAATTGTGGGCATCACATTTTAAGACAACCCTTTTTTTTAAAACCCAAAGGAGTCCAACGGGAACCAGTAACTATGGTAGAAAATGAGAAAAACCCCTCACAGTCTATAAGAAACTGGTGAAAGAAATGGTCTGATTAGTTAAGGCAGCAAATGGGGAAGGAAAATGTATGAAAGGCTATTATAAGAGATGGTAATTAGTTTTTCTGTATGTCCATCTCATGTAGGACAAGAGGTAATCAGCTTAGTTTGCAGTAAGGGAGATTGAGGCTAGATACTAACAGAAACTTTCTCACTATCCTGATAGATAAGCACTGGAAGAGGTTACCAGAGAATGGTCTGGTCTGACTGCAGGCTTTAAGAACAGCACTGACTTAACCAGAACGGTTTGGTTCTTCTGGATCTGTATCCCAGCAGGCTAGAAGCCTTTTTGAAATCCTTCCTGATCATATAAGTCTGTGATCCTCCTCTCCACCTCAGAGGAGGAGGAGAGTATCTGTGGGATACTTTTCTCCTCCCTCAGGCTCCAGCAATTCCGGTAGAGACAGGAGGGGTGTCAGAGAGGAAGCAATGCTACAGAGCACATCTTGCTCCTTTTGTTCTAAGGTGACATCTCCTATGGTTGGAGCGTTATACAGACATCTCAACTCCTAGGTCATCTTTCTAGCCTGATAGTTTCTATCAACCATTCATTCCTGAAAAACAACTGCTTTGCAACAGTCCGTCAACAGCAACCTAAAGATGAGCCTCTGGCAGTGAGTGGCATAACTACAACTTTGCAAGCTCCAGTAATATAGATAATAAAACTAACACTTAGTGGAGACTAAGTAAGCTTGTCAAAATAACCCATGACATAAAGAGCACTGCACTTTCTAATTTCCAGAGGAAGGGGACGTTTTCTTACTCGCTATAGAGTTTCTTATATAGCTAGCACTGTCTGTCTGCATTGGGATATACGCTCATCAGAAGGCTATGATGTCAATGAAAGAAAACTCAGCTAATTATTCACAGCTTACCTAAGGTAGATTTACTCAACACACCACAACGAAAGTACTACCTGGCATTTTGCATTCTCAGATCCAAATCTAGAATGACTGCACAGAGCCTCCCCCAGCACGTAACATTAAAAAATAAAAAAAGAGAAGCAAGGCGCTGTTTGAACCCAGTGTGTGTTCCCCTGTGGAGATCTGTGTTCAAACCCAGTTGTAGTTCATAAATGAAAATGATCCAAAGGTCACATCCCAACTCTCTAGAGAACTCAATGATGGCACCAGAGGGTTTGCCAGGACTAGAGGAGGCTGGCAAAGTGCCTGCACCAACAAAGCCTGCAGATGGTTGCCAGGAGGAAGGGCAGGAGAGAAGAGTGTGTGTGGTTTGGGGTTTTTTTGGTGTTTGTTTTTTGGCTTGGTTTTTTTTGTTTGTTTCTTTTGTTTTGTTTTTTAAGTGGTGAGGGCTATGCAAGACAAGGAAATCAAATAGCTTCTGGGACTCCCAAATGAGATCATCAGGAGGATTAGCTCTAGCACAGTCAGCTCCTACTTTACTGCCTCCTGTAGCCTTCAGTGTGGGGAGAGTGAAAGGGGTACTGAGCTGGACTTACTTTTACAGCTTTTTCTTTTTTAATCCTGAATAAACAAAGATCCTATCAATGTTGCAAACCTGCAGTTACCACGCATGTGAGGAACTTGTTCAGCCTACTTGCCTCTATTGTTACTTATATACAATCTCATCCGAATGGGAGTTTCAAATTGCAGCTTCTGCTGTGAAACAAAGCAGCTGAACAAATGAACACTGAATAGTGGGGGTTTAGATCAAGAAATTGGAAATACTGGGCAGTACAATGCAGGGCAGATTTTTACCAGTGGGTATAGAACTACTGCAGCAGAGAGCGCCAGCTGGTTTTCCTCCCTTCCACCTGCTACACTACACTACAAAAATGTCGAAACAGGCACTTATACATAAACAGCGACAGAAGAGAACACTATTGATAGAGCTGTTCCAGCCATGTTCTGAGACTGCAGAAGAGAAAGGGGTTACCTGCAAGACTAGGAAGTGGAGAGAAAGTGTAAGATAAAGCACAAAGTCACAAACAGAACTGACGTGATGGTATACTAGCGAGATGGAATAAAAGTATGAAAAAATCAGTCTGGCAAAACTGCTCTTAAATAGTTACCTCAAATACTATAAAAAGTACTGTGAAGTTGTAGGGATCAGATTCCCAGCCCCTCTCTCATATTCAACATGTAAATTGGGAAAAAATTCAGGATAATCAGACAGCTTTAGAGTAACACAAGGTCAACAGGAGCCATGGGAAGAGCAGAGTTGCCCTCTTTTGAGCCACCACCGCTATCTGCAGCATCGTGTCTCATGACAGGCTTCATACGAGCATCAACTCTAGCTACTTGTTTGGCTTGTGAGCCACTGTAAAAACCAGGTGCAAATGGACATGCTTGCAGTTGCAACCATATACAGTGATGAGGTAAATGTCATCAGAAACACAATTTTTGGAAGTCCTGCATTTATATGGATACTGAATACTCCATATGGCCTGTATTCCTGTAGACTGGAATCTCATGGATTTTACTTCAGTTTTATAACCTTGAGATAACAACATACATAGAGGTCACTATCTTCATTTTACAGTTTTCTGTCACCAACAGAAAATAAATAAATAAATAATCACAGAGCAAACCAGAAGACTGATCTGGATAAAACCCACTCTCCTGAATCCCAGGCTAGTCCCCTACCTGCTCTCACTTGCAACGTAACGTTTAGGTACATTTTAATAAGGGATGAGACAGGCTGTTTAACATACCCAAAATGACTCTCTGGGTCACCAGAATGTCTGTGTTCTTGGACAGGACAGCCTCTGAGAAGGGGGGCCAAATGTCCATCAGGTCTGACGGCAAGGTGGTTAGCTTGTTGCTGGATATGTCCAGGTAGGTGAGGTTTCTCAGGTACCGGCCAGCATCAGCGGGAATGCTGGTCACTTTATTGTTGTGTAAATCAAGAGTCCGTAGGTTGGGCATCTCTGCCAGCGATTCCCAAGGGAAAGTCGAGAGCAGATTACCATCCAGCCGTAGCTCATGCAGTTGTTTCAAGTTATAGAAACTGCTGATATCAATGTTGGCTACACAGTTGTAAGTTACCCACAGGTATTTGAGATCTACTAGGTAGTAAAAGGCTTCAGTTGGAATCCTTCGTATGACAGTTTTCTCTATACGAAGTTTTACAGTATCCACAGGAACATTCACAGGGATCTCATACATGTCAGGATCATTACAGAGCACAGACCTACCATTTNTATTGGCATTTCTTTATCAGAAATTTGTATTTCAGATTTAAATGCAAATGCTATTACTTGCTGCAACACTACTAGCAGAATAAAGAAAGTCAACTCAAGAAGAGTCCTCTGCATTTAAGAATTGAAAAGACAAATGTGGAGTTTCTAAAGAGAAAAAAAATACAAAATNTCAGAATATTGGATTACTAATTTCTAATTTTTCTGCATGATGGAGATTCAAAGTATTTGTCTATACTTACCTTTCAGAATAGACTGAACATTGAAAATGTTAGCATATTTCTCTAAAGGAGAGCTTTCTAGCCCTCTTTCTGGTGTCTACGTAGAAATGACCTGCTTTCTAGAGGTGCTAAGAAGTTTCTGCTCCCATTGGTTTCAGTGAAATGGGATTTCTCAGCATTTTCAAGAATCAGTATGTTTCCATTTCTTTGGGGTACACTGGTTGCACATATTAGCTTGAAGATTCCCCTTCCCTCAATAAGCCTATCTTTAATTTTCTCCCCCTTTTCTCTGTATTCTTCCTATTTTACTTTCTCCTCATACAGCTTTATACCAAAGATGTTGTGACAATAAGTAGCAATGACAAACAGTATCTCGCAAAATTGACGTGATGATACCCAGATCAAATTTCAAATTAACCTCTTTATTACCAAAAATTATATGATTTTCCTGCAGATTAAAAAAGAAGAAACTACTGTATTTATTTAAACCAGCATCACCTTACAGTAGATAACTAGTTTGTAGAAATAGAAAGGACATTAAAATAGTAGGAAAATCATGGAGCAGAAAGAAATTGCCTTCTGCAAAACCTGAAGATTTAGAGTAGCTATTTGCTAAGTACAAAGCCATAGTCACCATCTGCTCCTATTCAGGAACGCTGCTAGCCATATAACACAGGTGTAAAATATGCCTTTATTTCAACTATGCTAGAACTAATTTGCAATGTATGAGAATGCTATTTCCAATTTCTTCAACCCTTTTCCTT
This sequence comes from Fregata magnificens, assembly GCA_013389945.1. Classification (NCBI taxonomy): domain Eukaryota; kingdom Metazoa; phylum Chordata; class Aves; order Suliformes; family Fregatidae; genus Fregata; species Fregata magnificens. The sequence goes on from WAAD01001702.1 coordinate 93,446, forward strand.
ATAAATTGCCTTGTATAACAAATAATAAAATATATACCTCGTTCCAGTGCCATCACTTCTGCCATGGTAAATGCAAGTGCATTGTGAAGGACAAAAACCATGCACCTCTTCAAAAAAGCTCATTAGGAGGTAGAAGCAAATAAACAGATACATGGTTTCCTCCCAGCAAAACTGATATGAAAAAAATTGAAAACTTTATTCCTAGGCACTCATGTGCCGTGTGCTATGAACGCGAATGTAGACATCCATTTAGTAACAGCAGATTACATCAGATTAGCTGAGATCTGTAGTTGCTTAACCTTCAAATGTATCCTGAAAGGGATCAGATAAACCAGCTCATTCTTTATTCTATCAGAACACACTCTGTTTCAAATCATATCCAGCATGTTTCAAGGCTATTTTACTATGTAGCTAGTAGCGGTAGTACATAATAAAATATCTCTTTGCTNCTAGATTTGCTTTATTCTAAAGTGTGTACGCACCATCTTCTGTCCATCACTCAACAACTGAAAAACAGAAGCCACTGTATAAGGGATAATACATGCATGTATCTTAAGTGGCAACTGCATGTCATCTGCTTTACTAAAATTCAGAATATTGGATTACTAATTTCTAATTTTTCTGCATGATGGAGATTCAAAGTATTTGTCTATACTTACCTTTCAGAATAGACTGAACATTGAAAATGTTAGCATATTTCTCTAAAGGAGAGCTTTCTAGCCCTCTTTCTGGTGTCTACGTAGAAATGACCTGCTTTCTAGAGGTGCTAAGAAGTTTCTGCTCCCATTGGTTTCAGTGAAATGGGATTTCTCAGCATTTTCAAGAATCAGTATGTTTCCATTTCTTTGGGGTACACTGGTTGCACATATTAGCTTGAAGATTCCCCTTCCCTCAATAAGCCTATCTTTAATTTTCTCCCCCTTTTCTCTGTATTCTTCCTATTTTACTTTCTCCTCATACAGCTTTATACCAAAGATGTTGTGACAATAAGTAGCAATGACAAACAGTATCTCGCAAAATTGACGTGATGATACCCAGATCAAATTTCAAATTAACCTCTTTATTACCAAAAATTATATGATTTTCCTGCAGATTAAAAAAGAAGAAACTACTGTATTTATTTAAACCAGCATCACCTTACAGTAGATAACTAGTTTGTAGAAATAGAAAGGACATTAAAATAGTAGGAAAATCATGGAGCAGAAAGAAATTGCCTTCTGCAAAACCTGAAGATTTAGAGTAGCTATTTGCTAAGTACAAAGCCATAGTCACCATCTGCTCCTATTCAGGAACGCTGCTAGCCATATAACACAGGTGTAAAATATGCCTTTATTTCAACTATGCTAGAACTAATTTGCAATGTATGAGAATGCTATTTCCAATTTCTTCAACCCTTTTCCTTATAAATTGCCTTGTATAACAAATAATAAAATATATACCTCGTTCCAGTGCCATCACTTCTGCCATGGTAAATGCAAGTGCATTGTGAAGGACAAAAACCATGCACCTCTTCAAAAAAGCTCATTAGGAGGTAGAAGCAAATAAACAGATACATGGTTTCCTCCCAGCAAAACTGATATGAAAAAAATTGAAAACTTTATTCCTAGGCACTCATGTGCCGTGTGCTATGAACGCGAATGTAGACATCCATTTAGTAACAGCAGATTACATCAGATTAGCTGAGATCTGTAGTTGCTTAACCTTCAAATGTATCCTGAAAGGGATCAGATAAACCAGCTCATTCTTTATTCTATCAGAACACACTCTGTTTCAAATCATATCCAGCATGTTTCAAGGCTATTTTACTATGTAGCTAGTAGCGGTAGTACATAATAAAATATCTCTTTGCTTCTTCTAAGAGGCAATGCATTTGTTACTGTCCATAAAGTGTTCCAAGGTTCCTGAAGGAAATCTAGTACAGCACAAGGATATTGCATGGCATTTTCTTTCATACTAAAAATTAAAATTTAATAGGAAGCCTAGATTCCAGAGCTTTTAAAAAATCCTGTAAACCCGGTTTTTACCAAAAAACCATATATATTTTAAATAAGTTACACACTGCAAAGCCAAACTTCAGATGCATGCATACATAATAATAGAGGATATTTATTCTCAAAATCTGAGAATCATCAAGAGTGCATATAGTACCATTCATAAATAGATCTATACAGTTATCTTTTCCATCCTGAATAAACCCATTGCTCACATTGCCAAAGGTATTTTTTGAAAATTACACAACAGACCTATATAACCATGACATTGACTTAGAAATGATGAGAAATGACCATAAATATTTACTCAGTTTTATATGCCTCCCAAGTGTCAAGCTTTAGGGTGCATTTTGTCTCATTTTCAGGATTTGCTGTGCAGTCACAAGCACTAGAAATGTACTACTACTAAAACAAAAGCTGTCTTTCCTACAAATTCATTTGGTTGTGTGCACCAAAACTTTAAAAATACATTAAATATCCTGAAACTCCTTCAAAATCATAAAAGCTGATAACAGGTTCTACAGGGTTTGACTAGATATTTTGATATCTTAACGTATTCACAGAAACGGAACTTTTCAAAGCATATCAACATGGACACTTAGTATAGAAATATATTCACACAGGGAGAATCCAGAGTATTTCAAGTCTGGAAAACTTTCAAGGGAAATTAAGGGAAAGTAATTCATTAAAGGAATTGCAGGTGCAAAATCTATGTTACTGAACCTAAGCACTTCCTGCTTCAGTCTCTCCCTGCCCCTGTGTCACCTTGTCCAACCCTGTAAGACTCACAGTGACCACTTCACTATCCTTTTTTGTTTGTGACAGACATATTGGGCCAATAAACCTCACTCCCAAAAACTAAAGTCTTAGTGGTTTTTGTCCTTTCGTCTTCTTAACCTATCTAAAAAGATTACTGTGATTAACAGAAAACAGCTGGCTGGCTGGGGCAGATTATTATTCCAGAAGATTAATCTTCCAAAAGATTAATTAACTTTAACCCAGATTTCACTCCTTTCCATGTAACTTATACAGGTAAATGACATGAGTTCTACGATGTCAGTGCACTTTGAGATACACTCATGGGCAAGGCATTGTTTATAGTTATCTCTTGTCTTGTCTGACATCGCACCATTGCCAGGATTGCCCTCCGAAACCTGCAAAAGACAAGAAAGGGAAAGCAGAAAGATCGTTAGCTGGAGAACCAAATACAAAGAAACACTGGGTAAGCTGGCCGTAAGTATTACAACAGTTTTCAATTTTAGAAAAACTTACTTAATAAAAAATGCTGTATTTGGAATTCAAAAGGACCTGAGTCGTCTTCACTTCCATGTACAGGAATAACTCAGTTAAGTTCAGTGTTTCTTCTACAACAGGGGTCACAACAGCTTTTGCTTATCCCAGGACAGAGTATAGCCATAACAAAGATGAACTTACAGAATAGGGAAAAAACAGGATGGTTTTTCATTGACCCAGCAGGATCCGATAAGTTCACCTAGACAGAGATCACAGGCTCTGCTTCTAGTTGGTAGGAGAGGACGCCTCTTTGCAAAACCCAGTTCTCAGTCAGAGGCACTGGCTTGGTTAGAGCATTTGATATGCTTGCTCAAAACAGAAGAATAGGCTTAGCTTATTTACTTTAATGAAAAGTGTCAATCCATCCTCATCAGTCAGAATATGACACACCCCAAATCAAGCAAGGAAACCTACAGAAGTTACATGTCACTAAGCCGCCCTACGTTTTGGCCACAGCCATTAAATCCATTCTACTGCTAATACAACCCAAACTCCGTAATGAGTCCCTTTGAGAAACCACAAAGAGACTTTCAAAACTGTCTTACAAAGGCTTCGTTAATGTGTTCTCAAAAACCTTTATCAATTCAGTATGCTCTGATGGTGATCAAAACAATTTCTTTTAGACTTTCCTGTCCAAAAGGTCATATTCGGTAAATCAGTAGTAAATCAGAAAAACAGTGGCTTACTCTTTGATCTCTTAGCTAATCTGTTTGTCCCATTTTACAGATGATCCTTCTATAGTTAGATGATAGCTATACTCATGAAGTAGACTGGTACTAAATTAGGAACACTTACTTTTTGTTTGCAACAACATAAATGCAGGGATTATAGAATGTGGAAGATTTTGCAAATAGAGGAGCTATGATGGCCATTGCAGGAGAAATTTTCTTTGGGTCTCCAAAGGAAGACCATAAACACACAACAGAATATGGAGACCATGCCACCAAGAACATTACAATCATCACAACAGACATCTGTAAAACGAGAGGAAGAAACACATAACCAGTATTACCTGAAGATGAAGACCTCACAACCTAACCTCAAAAGCACATGTACCTGTGTGAAAATAGAGCTGTCCAGAACCAAATAACCACACGTAACCAAGCACAGTTGACAAATTTTGACAGGTTATAATGAAACCTCACTTTGGGCATTTAATAGCACATCACATTGCCATGTATTTTGGCATGCTGTTATTTCATTACATACAATCTTCCTTCACAGTCAGCACTACTGATCACATTAAATCTGTCCATCAGAAGTTTAAAGGGCCAGAGAAGCCTTCACACATGAATTATGACCACCATAACAGGTCACTCTGGGGTGCCATTACAAACAATAAATATGAACAGAGAGAAAAATCTAAGCCAAACATTTAATAAGGCTGTTAATAAAAACATTTCATAAGGCTTAATTATGGTACAGTTAAAAAAAGAAAGTAAATGTTCTAGGACACAAAGGCTCAGTCCATATACTTAAAGAACCCAGAAGTGTCTGCTTGGTTTAATGAAACATGATAGCCATGTTCAAGCATCATACTGCGGAGATTTCTGAGCAGTAACGTCTTCTCCGCCTGCCTGTCAGAGAGAACCATCTGGGCATGCTGGGGCTCACACCCCAGAACACACCACGCCACAGCTAGAACTGAACAGCAACAAACTGGGGGTAGTGGGAGGACAGGAGAGGAATCAGCCGGGACAGACTCCTCTGGCTTTTGTCAGGGACATGAATCAGTAATGGATACTGGAATGGAAATCTCAAATTAATCAAGAGGACAAAACAAATCACTAGAAAACGAAACAAAACTGCAGGGCTCTTTGTATGTACAGGATTCCCTAGTGTTGTTTACCTATACCCTTATTCAGTCTTTCAGTGATGAACAAAATGAGAAACAAGAAGTAAATGGCTACTTTGTATGAGCTGTTCTAGAGCACAACCAAGAAACAAGCAGTGACTCTCTCCATGGACGATTCCTATTTAAATACAAACGCAATACCTATTGATAATAATGTAAAGAAAGAACCCTTTCATTTAGAAGTTTGTTTGGTCCGTAGAAAGCTTAGAAGCAGCTAATTTGTGAAAAAGCACGCAGTCCAATTCTGAAGAAGGATACTGCTTAACTCCAAAGCTTCAATCTTTTTTTTTTCCCTTTTTTTTTTAAAAAATATAACTCAGTGTCTTCAACTCCAAAACAGGAAAAATGCATTTTCTTCACAAATGTGAGCCTAAATTTATAACTGAATCCTCAGTTTCAAGCATTCTGAAAGTTCTTCAGAAGAGCAAAACACTCAAATTATTATTTTTAGGTAAAATACCATTTTTCAGAATTTAGCAATGAGGAAGTTTTCCAAGGAATGTTAAGTTTGCATTGATAAGTAATTCAAAAGCATAGGTACATACTCTTCTGTCCAATTCTCTCACTTTTTTTATCATGCCCAACCATAAATCATATCTTTACACAAAATCAAAGGAGCTAGTGAACTGCAAGCTTTCTCAAGGACTTTTATATGTTAAAAGAATGTCAACCTTCCAGGCAGGATATATCATTTTATGCCATAACTCACATTTGCTACTGTTTACATAAGAAAGAGATAAGCTCAGACTGAAAAGAACAAGGGGTCCAAATCACACAGCTCGGGAGCTTGGAAATGCACTTTCATTTCTAGGCCATGAGTTCAAATCAGAGTCGACCAATCCATTTCAGACCAGATACACCTGTGAACCTAGCAGAAAGCCTAAGGACTCTGCAGACACAAAGAGTAGAAGTCCTCCTAGGACACCTCTGAGGTACATTTCTATGTAATGACAGAGGGCAGAGGCAAGGAAAATTCACGTTGTTCCCAGCCTTCAAAGTAGCTATTCAACTGGAAAGAGTATTAGGCCAAAAGTAAAGAATCTAGTGTTGTAAGTTACGACAAGAGTTTTCACCAAGGCTAAATTTCAGTTAATATTAAGTACGAAAGGAAAAGGGGGAATGTAGGAAACAGAAATGCTTAAAAGGCTGACCTGTTCCTTTGCCCCAAGACTTCAACACAAAAAAACATGCTTAAAACAAAACATGCCCTCATTTACCATACCTTTGTCACATCTACTTGGTCAGACCAATCTACGTTGATGCTCTCCAGGCAGTTACTGCTGGCATATTGTTTCATTGTCCGGGAAACATTGTAATAACAGTAAAACATGACTGTTAAGGGTACAACAAAATTAACAGCAATTACACTCATTGTGTAGGAAACAAAGGACCTGATAAGACAGAAAAACAAAACACAGTAACTTACAAACAGCCATTCAGGAAAAGTTACTAAAGAATTTGATGTTTTGATTTGATTATGAAATTTTAAAACAAGCTTTTAAAGAATTAGGAAAATTTTCTTCAGCTTTAATTTTTTTATTAGCAACTACAAGTCTTGCAGTTTTCAAGCATGGCTCAATTCCTACGTTTTTTCTAGACTTGCTCTATATTATTTCCATTGTTTTAAAATGATTTTTATAAATTAGGCTTCATACTTCAGAAAGAAGAAGTTATGCTCATACAGTGGTGAATTAAATAATCTTAGCCTTCAATGAGACACCAAATTTAAAAGAAAGGGTGAAGGGGAATCTTACACATCATTTTTCCTCCAATTTACTGTGCACGTTGCTCCAGTTGGATCCGGAGCGTAGCTAGCCCAGCCTACAGTAGGCATGGAAGCCCAAAAGACTGCATTTATCCAAGCAGCCAGGATTAGAGTGGCATAGCTACGGGTAGTCATTCTTCTTCCTGTGGCCAAGCACATACAATCACAAACTGTTGTCGTCTGTTGCTTCTTTCCAGTGTTGAACTTGGAATGACAAGTGGCTTCCAGCAAGCACATACCAGGTTAATAATGATCCTTTCAAAGGCCTACACTCCCAAACACTGTAGCATACCTGTTTCATACTGCTGAATGACATCTCAAGCTGTCCAGCCTTAAACACCCCTTAAATACCATCACTCATTCCAACTCACAGCATACAGGCAATACCTGATCCTAACCCCATGCCAAAAAGCTTATTACGCAACAGTGCATTCAAGTACATCTTTGCATGATTGCAGGGGGAGGAATTAACTGTTACAGAACAGAGAAAAACATCCAGTACAGTGTTAACACAATACTAGAGGCACACACTAGCTTGACAGAGGTCAAAACCTCCCACACATAGAGGCTTTTCATGTGCTTCTGTATACAGATGTGGCCCTCTAAAGACTGGAAATGGCTGTGAAAATACAACTTCTAAACAGAATAACAGCCTAATTGTGAAGTTTTCACTTTCACAAGCAGTACCATCCATGCCAACTTGATAACCTACTTAACCAACTACTGTAAGATCATGCCCTAAATTTAAATTATGCCCAGCACTGTAATTATAGTCATTCATGAGAAAACAATACAATTAGACTCTTATTTCATAGAAGCCCAACAGTGAACAATTTTTTACCGTAAGTACAGTACCTATATCAGGCCTGCAGATTGTCAGATAACGGTCAACTGCAACAACAGTGAGCAAACCAATACTCGCCATCCCAAAAAAGATATTTAAGGCAGCATAGATCTGAAATTAAAACAAACAAACAAAAAAACCTTTTCTGAGAAATCTTTCAAAGGTACAAGCACAAATTTGTGGACTGAATCGAAGGCACTACGATACATTACATTCAGCCAGTGTTCTCTTCCATAAGCAAGGTACTGAAGGAACTAATTCAATGCAGGTGTTTTGGAGCTGGCTCATTTAAAATTAAACATTTCAAAAGCAACCTGCTTGTGGGCACATCAGAAATCCTAAAGACAGTAGTCTAAAAAGCCAACAAACACCATAATTCAGTAAGTAAATTTTGAGATTCAGAGATTAAGAGTTTGGAGGTTGCAGGGGTTCAATTCATGTTTTCAATATATGTTAAAGAAACCTGAAGAGCATTTGATTCATCCAAAAAGTTATGGCTTTAGCAAATGTGAGGTCCTGAATTGTCACTCTTTCATCTGTTGTACAACCATACTTATTTCACAGATGTGGTACACTGATTTTTCCCCATCAGCCCCCCTTTTTACATGTATCAGATCTACTGCACAGAGTGACATATGCTGCAATCCCAACATGCTCCAGATGCATCTGCCCAGTCATCCCATGGGCAGCCTGACCAGGAAGGATGAGTGGGAAGGCTGTGTTACCACTGGCACCCCAGAAATAGAGCGCCCTGTGCCAGACCACATGCCACCAGCATCAGTTCACAGGATTCATTTGATTTAGGTTGACATGAGCTGTGCTTCAAGTGATCTTAACTCCCAAAGCATTGGTACTGAGATTTCACATCAACTTCAACCTACTACAAGTCAGTCTAGATCCAAAGATGTTAAAAGTGAGGCTTCCTGTCAAACAGTGACCGAATTTTGAGCTTGAAATAACTGTGTACTCTGGCAAGTGATGTCAGATTGGTATAAACATTCATTATATAAAGGTCCAAAATGTATAGTGTTGCTAATATTTTCCTTCAGCCACGTTTTCAGCATACACCTTCACATTACTACTCATTTTCCTGGGCACTTAAGCCCAACAGTCTTTTAAAAAAGTAGATTTAAATCACAGTACACAGTGAGCAAAGGGCACCATCTCTTTGCTATGGAAGTATAATTTTTCAGTCAGTCTATTTTTAAAAATAGACAGCTATTAAAACTAGGCTAAATCTTTAATGGATACCAGTCGCCTTGCAGGCCTTCATTTTGGATATCCTAATAGTCCCATCCAAAAGAATATGTATTTGCCAAGCAGAACTCATTAAGATCTGTCAAGCTCATCATCAAAACAGCTGCCAAATTCAAAGTCTTTTAACTATCAAATAAGTCATCAAATGTGCATGTATTACTGTAACCTTCTTCATTTGGGGATTTCATTTCCTAAGCCTTCTTAAAACTATTTTTAAATCTCTAGTTGATAAATATAAGGTTACACTTTAATCTTTTCAGATTATAAGTTTGGAATGAAATTCACACAAAATCCTATATCCAGAAATTGTTGACATTACAGAACACCGGCTTCAGGTCTAGAGTCAAATTTTGCATCTCCATCTTACCTCTTAAAAGAACGAATATCAGGTAGAGCTACTACTTATTTCTCAGTTTGCTTTTAAGTGCTCAAAAATTTCTCTCTGACTGAATTGCAATACCTGGCATCCAGTATATCCAAATTTCCAGCTTCCATGCAGGTCTGAGGCAGCAGACATGGGGTAACCAATGCCACTAACGCCAATGTCAGTAAAAGCCAAGTTGATGATAATTGCGTTGGTTGCTGTCCGAAGCTCTTTGTACTTAACAAAGATGCCTAACACAACAATGTTACTGAAAATGCTTATCACTCCTGTAAAAACAGAATAAAGGAATCTTTACAAAAGATACACACCAGCTAGTAATACACCTGCAGAAGAAAATGCAGCCTACTTTAATATCTAAGTCCTAAACAAGTTTTATTTTCAGTCAAGCACAATTTTGCAAAGAGGACAGACACCTGAGAAGGAGAGAAAAGTTTTTTCCAGTTAGGTATCTTTCACTTGGATTCAGTAAGGGCCAAAAGTGGAGAGTTTTGCTGAACCTGGGACTTCCAATGCAATGACAAGCAGCATCACAGAAATTCAAAAGCATCTAGGATTACAATTCAAACACCCCAGCCACCGAGTACAGTGCTGTCTTCCATGGCAAAAAAGAGTGCAGGTTGGTGACTGGCAAAAAAAAGCAGGGCTTATGGTGCACTTGATCTAGCAGAAGGCCCCTGCCACCACCTGAGATGATCTTTCTCAGCGGAGAGTTTCCACTGTGCCTTCAGACAATAATCCCGGGCAAAAGGAATATAGAAGCTTTGACTTTGCTACCACTATCCTAGCCAGACTAACTCCCCCCTCTGCTCATGAGGTCCCAGTTCTTTGCAAGCATACGAGTTGGCTCAGGTTGCTGCAAATTGTATTTTCTAAGCCTTGTCAGGCAGTCTGGATGATCCGCACAGCCTGCCACAGTGGCATGGCTGGGCCTCCACCACAGCTATTTCCTCCACCTGACAAGCTCTAGGGCTGTGTCACAGCCATGGTAAAAGTCCAGCTCTGCACTGAACTTGCTCCTGCATCGCTAACCTGTGTATTTTTAAACCTCTTTGGTCTGGCATGACTCACACTGTGTCTGAAGTCTATTATTAGGCAACACAAGAAATGGCCAGCAGACAAAGAGTTGTAATAAAGAAATACAGTACTAAAGCTAAAATGTACTTTCTCCTCTCTTCATGTCCAATCCCTCTGAAATTTGCTTTGGACTTAATGGTCTCCGAGGTGCCCAGCACACTCTTCAGGACCCTGTGTATCAGCAAGCTTTTTCTGATCCTGGTGACCTATATTAAAACATCCAGATCCTCCTTTTTCTCCTGCTATTCCTCCTTCCTAGCCAAATCCTACCGCATGGCTCTTGGAGTGAGTTTACATGGCACTCCCACAAAACAGGGGGAGCTTTTGTTGTGGTTTTATTCTCTTCAGACTCTAGCCTGTTGCAGAGATATCCAGACCAAACTCCCATCCTCTAAACTTTTACTAACCCACTATTAATACAAGCTATTAATAAACAGCTAATAAGGTTAAAAACTCCCCCTTGCACCTCAGCAGACTCACAGCCCTTATCAATAGAACAGAGAATTCCAACATACTCAAGCAAACACAGCCATTAAAAAAATAACTTGTAAATAATAACAGGAATTTATAAGTTGTTGACAGATTCCCCAGTCTGGCACAGCTGTCACAGTATCACTGAACCAAATCCTAAACTTACAAACATTTGTATAGCCTGGGCACCTTGAATTACAAGTGCATAGTGGAATGTTATTTTGGTAAAAGTCTAACAACACATTATCGACAGAAATGCCCCTCAGAATTTTTCTTTTTTTTTTTTTTTTTTTTTTTTTTAATTTAAAAAGTTTCACCTATGAATCAAAACACTATAGTTTTCATCATCACAGATCTGAGGCATAATTCTGTAAGGAGCTTGAGTGAATGGCTGTCATACTGAATGTGGACTTCCAAAAGCAGACCCATCTTCTTTCACAGTCACTGCCCATCCTGCTCCAGTCCCCTGGCAATCCATCACCTTCACTGATGGGATTTCTGCTTCTCTATGGGCTCTACCAAAAACCTGACACACAGAGCTTAGCTCTTGCTGACATGCCTCTGTGGAAAGGGCAATAAGGTTTTTAAGTATTATACAATGTTCTTCCACCCCTGTCACTGTCAATGCTGCAGCACAGAGTTAAAAATCTCTAACATCAGTTTATAGTCAGACTACAAACACGTTGCAGTTCAAACAATAACCTCAGATCAGCAGGGTTAGAAAACCTGAGGGCAAGAATCAGTTTCAAGCACTTCAGCTCCACAGTTGAATTTTGAAGACTTCAACTGGTATCGATACGGCAATTCCTCCAAATCATGGAAAGTCCTGTGGACTCCATCATTGGCAGTCCAGAGGAATGCAGTCCATAGATGTATAAATACCAGCACACACGCCAGTGCATCAAACTGAGGCAGACATTTCTAGAGTCAAATACACTTCAGAAGTACCATCTGAACCACCTATGCTCAGCAGGAGCTATGTTACTACCATGACAGATATGAAGCAGGGCAGAAGGAAAGCCAGTGCCATCATAATAACATACATAAAAATATAACAAAGATGATACTTAGGACAACGGACACTACGGACAACACAAATTCTTCAGCTTTTAAATGGAGTTTCTCCATTTCAATTATACTTGAAAATCACATAAGGAGTTTCACCGCAATATTTTATTAACCAGTACCAATCTCCTACATTCCAGAAACTCTCTTAACAGATTCAGTAATTTTAAAATCACATGAGGGAAAATTGTAATTAATTCTTGGCTATCTCTCTTTCCATTCTTTTTTTAAAACCACCAAGCATGTCTGTTCTCAGGTGCAAGTCTCCTGCTTAGTACATAAAAATTACATTACAGATGATGTTGGAGGTACATAGCCACATAGATGCCATCAGCTATCATATTCATATATTCACACATTTCAGGAATGACACTGTGATGCTATGAGCCCCTAAAACGAACAAAAGCAGGGAGCCGGGGATCTGATCTGAAAGCAACACCGTAGTAAAAGCACTCGCAGTGCCAGTTCTGTCAGCTCTCCTATTGACAGGTATTATGTCATCTCTTGGGAGAGAGAAAGCAAAACAGAATTACAAGCTTATAAAACAGTACAGGCTTCTTATAAGGCATGCTTTAACAGATGTTACAGCTACCAAGAATGAAATCAGAAATACAACAGGACTGTAAACTCAGATCCTCAGGGATCCTGCTAAACACACTTAAATTTAGTGCTTCAGAGCCCAGTCTCAAAATGAAAGGTGGGGGGGTGGGGAACCAAACCAGACCAGGGAAGAGAAAGTGGGAACTGAGATGCCTATATTCATTAAAAATTTTAGCACCACTAAACCAAATTAATAATAGAGCCAAAAAAATGTTCTGGGGAAGCAAAATGTAAGAACGAAGATGGATTCCATCTTGAACAAAGTGAGAAAAAACATGTAGATTCAAGAAATGCTCTCTTCCCTGTTTCTGAGAAGCAGGTCAAGTAGAAGAACAAAGTTTCTCCAGGCAGCAGTTAAGCAGCACCCATTAGAAGAGCAACGAAGCTGGTGAAGGGTCTACAGCACAAGTCTTACGAGGAGCAGCTGAGGGAACTGGGGTTGTTTAGTCTGGAGAAGAAGAGGCTGAGGGGAGACCTTATTGCTCTCTACAACTACCTGAAAGGAGGTTGTAGCGAGGTGGGGGTTGGTCTCTTCACCCAAGTAGCAAGTGATAGGACGAGAGGAAACAGCCTCAAGTTGCACCAGGGGAGATTTAGATTGGATATTAGGAAAAAATTCTTCACCGAAAGGGCTGTCAAGCACTGGAACAGGCTGCCCAGGGAAGTGGTTGAGTCACCATCCCTGGAGGTATTTAAAAGACGTGTAGATGCGGTGCTTAGGGACATAGTTTAGTGGTGGACTTGGCAGTGCTAGGTTTACAGTTGGACTCAATGATCTTTAAGGTCTTTTCCAGCCTAAAGAATTCTATGATTCTGTGATTTCTCAGAGGGCAGGAAGTGCAGACCAAGCCCAAGACTTTCAGTAACCTGAAATCATCAGCTGGGACGAACTCACGTGATTCAGAAAAAGCACATGGATGCTGCCACTTGGCCTGTGAAACATCTTGGGGTTAGACAACTATTCCCATAATTCTTTAATTAAACCTTGTAGTTTTGTGAAGATGAAGATAAAAACCTCATGACCTGATCAAGAGCAGAAGTATTTCTTATTTTTCTTCTTCCCAGGGAAGCAACGAAAACTAAAGGCAGACCAAACGCAAATACAAGCCCTAACAGAGTTAAGCAAGACACATGGGTAGTAGCATCAAAACAATGAAGGTTAGGTCCGTGTATAACATGGAATTTACTTTTCCAGTTAGCATTTTAAAATTACACCAGAGCACCACACCATTATAAGCTGAAGGATATCCATGAGGCAGTATTGCTTCCTGCAGCCTAACTATCCCTGTTGTCATCACTAAAATTAATACATTGACCACTGTAGAGTGCAATACTTAACAATTACTTCCTTCTCAGAAAACAAAGCAATTATTTGCAAAGAGAGAAGCATTCAAACTGTTTAAAAAGCAGCAAAATGATGAACACTGTACCTTGTACTTCATTCTTATTCTTAGATATCTGCTTATTAACACAGCTTAAATTTTCCAGATGTGAGATTTGCTGAGGTAAGGCATTTGCAAAGCAATCAATCATACTTTCAAAGATGTTCTAGACCTCACTGTCAAAAACATTCCTCATTAAGAAAGCAAAGTCCAAGCTACAGGTGAAAGATTCACTAGACTCCCCCAATTATAATAAGAAAAAAAAGAAAAAAAAAAAGACACAAAGTAATGCAACTTTTTTTTTTTTTTTTAAGACATTTAATTGCCATGCAAGATTAAGAAAGAAGAGCTGGGTTGATTCTGACTAATCCCATTGATCACCTATGGTACGTTTGATCCCTAACACCAGGTGGTCAAACTATCTGAAAAGACCACCTTGTTACATACAATGTAATCAATTGAAGTATAACAAGTATCATACATATTTGCAGCACCTAATAGATCCAGTTACCTGCAAATAGTGTGGTAGTACTGCACAGTGTATCTACCCTCCAAGTGTCCCAATACTTGACCATCATCCACCTCTACAGCTTCTTAGCAAGTCTACTAATCTGTGTAGCTGTTATACCAATTTCTCTAAAAACCTGAAATAAATTATTGCCTTTGCATTTAAAAATACCCTCTTTACCAGAACAGCAATTTGATACTCACCACTTCAAACAGATATGCTAAATAAAATGTGACCACCAGCAACTTATTTCATATAAACCTAAAGTACATTAATATTTTAAAGTATTTTAAAAGCTAATTATAACACAGAAAATGTATGGTACAGTCTATTAATAAAGTATTTATAAACTGATTTAAGGTTGATATTTCATTGCTATAGCACTCTGCTTCAGAAAAACATTACTGAAGCAGTTGTGGTTATAACAGTGAGAAAGTTTTCAAGGGGAAAAGAAATAATAATTCCATAATCATTCAAGTTTAGCCAAAGGCCATTGCAGTCACAAGCAACAGACACAATGTCAAGCCTTCCAGCGTGCTTTTTCTAACATGTGTCATCGGTGAAAAATACAGCTGCAACTGGAGTCTGCTCTTCCCTGATTAATGACCAGCTCCCTCCCTCTAAGTCACATACCAACCCTTCCCCTTACATCCCCCTAACAGACACCCGCTCACATGCTCAGACTACACATATATTACTACGAACATGTGGCCCAGGAGAAATCTGAAGATAGCTTCGAGCACATCACAGAAAAATGCAAGATGTGACAGCTATGCCCTATTTTTATCTCTTTTGCAAGCTGGCAGAAATTAATTCTCACTCTCTTCTATAATTACATATCAACAAAATATATTTTTCGAGACACAACGCTGCCTTCAAATATAGAGCAGAAAACTTAGATCTTTCTGCACACTTCAGATGTTTCTGCACACTTCAGGCAGCCTGCTGATTGCTAACTTGTCGGTAAACTATGGAGAAAAGCCGTCAGACATTTGTGTAATACAAAACGAAATACCCCCGCTGTTACTATACAAAATGAGCATTCAGATCTACAGTTCTATTTTTAAAAGTTACGCAACAATTTGCCAATGCCCATACCTGCTGTTATTAAGTAAGCTGCAACTATGTTGTGCTCAGTCTGTGTAAAGGCTGAATGAGCTTCATTGTCACTTTCTGAGGAATTGGATGAATCATTCCAATGCATTTTGGACAAAAGAGACTGTCGTCTATCCTCTGCAATAATTTATCAAGACGACGAAACACTACAAAACCCTGTCAGGCAAATTCTTTCATTATTCAACAGACTCACTGAACAATTAAAAAAAAGGGCGGTGGGGGGGAGTTCCCCCCGCCATTGACAGCCTCCAAACACGATTTAATTGGACTAAAGTGCAAAGAAGTTTACACTCCCAATCTATGCAGGAGATTGTTAATTAAAACAAAGAGCAGCACAGAACTGAATACATTTCTAACAGTATGCTTAAACTTCATTCTTACTGCTAAAGAGATTAACTGTCACATGCCCCCAAACTTTTTCCTTCAAACCTCTTGTGCAATGCTTCGGAAACCTGAACAAAAGTTGGCTCAGGTCAGTTGGCCATCAGCCTGGCTTGGAATTAATTCCCATCATCACAGCGAACACACAAAACCAGAGCACAACATTAAGACACAAATGTCAATTTCTTCAAAAAGCAGGATACGCTTACTCTAAAGTCCATCCCTTCAAATCCTTAAAGACCTACTTCTTCAAGACTCTTAGTTTGATTTAAACTCTCAAGCTGACACAGACACAAGACACAAGAAGAACACAGTCCAGTATTTTCTAAAGTGAAGCGTGACTTTCAGAAAACTCAATTGCTACATTTCTAAAATAGCCTGGTCTGCAGAAGATGGTTGTTGAATATGCCTTACAAGTCTGAACACTTTCCCTCTCCCAAACACACATACATAAGCTTACTTCGGGCAAATTTTCCAAAGCACGTTACTGGGCAGAAAATTATTAGGCATTTTCCAAAGCCTTGAGCAGCAGAAGCTCATTTTCTTCTCTTCAATGATGAGGTAGCAGCACACCCAAGTAAAGACCTTTTACAAAATCCTGCACCAATATCAGCTGCAATAAACCCTTGCCCAAAGAGCTTATATGCAGTATCAGTATAAGCAATCAAAGAAGGTGTTTCCCACCATACACTTTCCCACTTCATACAGTTTTTGCCTCCAGTTTTGTACTCACACTGGATATAAAAGTGACAAGGATGAGCAACCAGTGGTTCTTCAGTTGTATGCGGTTCACGGGCAGCTTGAGCAGGCTCCCAGGCTAGGGCTGTGTCTTCTGAGCAGCAATAAGGGTGTAGTGACACAGGCCATCCCATAGAAAGGAAGTATAACCTGAAGAGCTCTCCCTTCTCTAACCCATTAAACACTCATAGAGCATTCTCTCCCACTCCTCAGCTTTCCAAAACAGACATCCTGCATCTTTCACCCATTTGAATCTAAAGGTAAGAAAATTTTGACATAAAACTTGTACAGTCACGACATTTAGTCATTATTACTACAGACGATCATGTGCCACAGTTCTACCAGCAAGCATTTTCTTTAATGCCACAGATCTACACTCGCTCTTACAGTTCTCAGGGTACTTGTATTATTACGGTATTTTTCCTGTCAGAAGAGGATTAGGCAGGAACAGGGTGGGAGGGTTCTGAAAGGAAAGATGATCTGTTCGGCAATGAAGCCACTTCCCTAGTGCCCCATAGTCCTGCCTCGAAAGATAAAAGCATAGTGATAATATGATATCTTTGCTTTCCTCCCCTGAAACTTTGGCAAGATTTTCAAAAGCATCTCAGATCTTGCAGCTTCCACAGAAGTCAGAGCTTGCAATGCTGAATGTCTCAGAAAAGCAAAGTATTACTATTTTTATTCAGATAGGATTCCAGACTTAGAGTAGCAGTTAATGAAACCATACAGATTTTATATGTACTTGTTGGTTAAAACGCAAGTTTCTAGTATGTGCAGTCCATGCTATGTACCATCACATTGTCTCCGTCTCCTCTTCTCTTAAATTTGGCTAATTTTACAGCCACAGGAATTGAGAGCAAAAAGTCAAAATTAAAGGCATTACTTATCGTTAACCTGAAACTATTTTTTTCTAGAAAACTGCAGTTCATAAAACAAAGCCAAAAAGATAAAGCAAGGAATTAAAGTATACAAATAACCCAGAAAGTTGAAGCCACACTTCCTAAGCCAGCTAAAATATGGCTTACCACATTGCTTTTTAATACTGGCATAAAAAAAATAAATAAATAAAATCCAAAACCTCAGGCTGTTTTTATCCTCCAATAACAGATAGTATTACTAGTGTCAGAAGGGCACTTTATAAGCTCAAGTGATGCTTTTCCTTCCCACTTGTCCCATATCAGTAGCAACAAAACACAATTTCTATTTAAGTCCATTCTTCAATTTGTTCGTATCTGTATAGATACGGGGCAATGCAAAACTCGTTACAGCGTTTAGCAAGTTGCTTTCAGTTATGTGTAAAGTATATTTCAATCCACAAGTGATGAGAGTAGAGAAACTTACCGTTTGCATTAAAAAAATTAAAAACCAAAACCAAAACCTCTTTCCTATTTTCAGTGGTAACTACACCAAAAAAATCCAAACCCAAGCCCTCCCACGTTTATTCAGCACATCACCACTAGAGGGCTCTATAAGGCAAATCTTCCCTTTAATCTTATTTTCAAACAGATGCAAATGGTTCAAACCCAACGGAAAACAAATTAATAAAATTACTTTTTTTCCTCCCTCACAGAGACTCTTATTAGATTTAAACTGTTGATTAGAAAACTTTGACTCTAAATTAAAGAGATTTTCAGCTGACTGAAGAAAACTTGCTGAAAAATGTGACTCCAAAGCTTTTTACTCGCCATACTTCATGCAGTAGCTATGCTTTTTTTTTTAAAGAAGACAACACTGTTTCTTGCCAAGACAATGCTTTGCACAACTGCAAATAACGTTGCACCGGTACGTATGTGACTAACCAGCAACGCTTCAGGCAAACATCCATAACTTCGTGTCACTGCTAGAGAGAATCCTTTCTATTCTACAACAGCCAGTGCTGCAGACGTACATTAAAATATCCCAATTATTTTCTGCACTTCATCAAATTTCTCTGACAAAGTAACATAGCAAATCTACGAACTATATTGAACCATCCTACCCCAGCAACTACAGAAAACACAAGAAGAAAAAACATCCCTCCAGGAAGGAATGCAGGAGCACTAAAGCTGTTCTCAATGGTTAAAAAATTTCAACTTTACAATATTGTATTGTATACACATGTATACACAATCCATGTATTATCCTCTGTTTAGCAAGGATTTAGATCCCACATAGAAAAACCATAAAACCGGAATTTTATTGTGGCAAGGACAAAAGGCTCAAGGTCTTCTAAATACCTTTAAGCAATCTGATCCTAGTGATTTACCAGCTGTCATTTTCAAAATCAGCTGTAAGTCAGACCCTATGTCTGGGTCAAATATTGCAGTGGCTAACACGTTCACTTGCGACCACATTTTGAAAACGGGACCTGGTCATTGAGTGCTCTGCCTCTGCCAACAGCGAGCACATGCAGACACTGACAAGTGGACAAGGAGACAGGTAGGTGACACCACTACTGCCGTGTCCTGGATGGGAAGCCAAGCACTGTGGAGTGCACTGAAGCCTACCTTCTTCCAGAGCTTCAGAGGAATATTGCAGGACAGCAACCCCTTTGCACTGCTGGAGTGGGTGGCACGTGAGAAGTCCTTTAGGTGGCCCAACCATTTGCCCCAAAGGCTGCCAGTGAGGGGAAATCCAGGGAACACCAAACGGTCACTGAGAGCCTATACTGCCACTAACACCTTCCCCTCAGCTCCCTCGCTTCAGACTGCACTGTGGCTTTTTTTCCCCAGACACTACAGCTACTTGAAACTTCCCATTTCTGCCAACATACCTATTTCTGTCAGGGTGTTGGTGAGCCCACCTTTCCTATTTTCTGCAGAAAAAACCTAGGATATCTATAAGCACATATGTAAAACTCGAACACTTCACTTACTAGGATCAGGAGCACAGTGACAGAACCACAGATAGGATTTGAATAAAAAGTTCAAGACAGAGAGGAAGATGACATACAAAATTAGAGAACCTGTATTTTAGTTCATTGCAGCATTACACTGCAGAGAAGACATGTTGTCTTAATTTTTTTAAGACACTGAATTTTCATCTATTACAGTTAGCAACTACTTGCATTAGGAGGGCAGGGTCATGCCATGGCACAGAGAAGACAAGGCAGAACAGGGACTGTATGAGCCTTGCCACAACAAAACACAATCCTTCCCCATTCTGGGGAAGGGGGAAAAAAAAAAAAAAAAAGAAAAAAAAGGCATCACCACATGGCAGACATGTCCAGACACCGCTTCCTCATATGGCAGCTCATTTCACACCCAACCACTAAAGGCATTCTTCCATCAGCATCTGAATGTCCTACAACCTCCACAAAGATCTAAGATCATAAATTTTCTCTAGATATTTGTGTTAATCCCATCCAATGTTGTTTGTATGTGTAGGGCATGCCGTAATGCTCCTCGTGCATTTCTCAGCTGGGACTGCAATCCAGCTCCCTATAATCAAGAGGCCGATCTTCCCTCACGAGCTGCAATGGATATTGTTCTTTAAACCCTCCGTACACAGACGTAAAAGTCTCTGCTTTGGCCTTGCAACGGCCTCAGGCTGACTCACTGCTCCATCTGCTGTGAGATTAAAAGCATATGCTTCTTGTCCAAGGCTGCAAGATGGTACTTCATGCACTTGAAACATCAGCTGTCACATCATGCAATTTAAATGTGATGGCGGTACAGTCTTCTGATACCCTGGGAAAAAGTACGTCCCTAAAGCATGCAGTGAGAATAGCAAAGCAGAGCATGAATTTGGGTGTAAGAGTGAGGACTGTGTTACGTTAGTCTTCCAAAGACAGAATAAGGAAAGATCTAAGTCAGCTACCCACAACTAGCTACTGAAGCATCAGTGAAGAAATACAGCACAGCAGAGGATGCAACTACAAATATGACAAAAGTAATGACAATTCCAGTGTCACTGCAGGTTGGTATTGTTCAACTGCAATGTGGTATGCCAAAGATACAACAACTTGCATAGGATTTTGTCTAGGTAAAGGGCAATTCTACAATGCCCCAGGTCAGAGCCCTGAGTCACCTAGGCCCAGCAATACACAGCAACAAAAGTCTGAACATTTTCAGAGGTCTGGATTCAACTGACCTGGTTAAAGTTAAGTCTGTAGCAATACCAGGAAAATAATCGGTATCCCTCAATTCCTGCTTGTGCTGCGGTTGAACAGTAGACTCAGTTTCTTCTCACAACAGCAGATCTGGCAGAAATTCCAACATTTTGTGGTTTTTTTTAAGCTGAAGAACATTTTTATGTATTATCCTACGCAGCATCTGTTCAGACTTAATTGAATGCTTGAACACGTTTTGCTACCTTGTTTCAAGTTTTGTTCCAGAGATTATTCAAACTAACAGCCACGTTTGTTAAAATGACCAGCAACTGTCCAATCCCGGTGCTGACAAACTACCTGTTTCTTTTTGTTAAGCAGAAGGCTAATATAACTCATTTTAATTAATGAATGCAGTAACAGGCAAAAGTATAACAGTACAATCAATTCTGAAATGTACTTCTTTCCACATTGAACAAGACGTTCAAAATACTTTCATGTAGATTATTCTACGGATCCCTTTTCAAAAGTGCTTGGTATGAGAGTCTGTGAACAGACTCCTGGCTCCAGATGAAATCCAGGGAGATTCTATTTTTCTATTCTTATTTTATCTCCAAAGTTAAAGAGTAGGGAGGCACCCTGTTCTCCTCCATCCTTAAGGAAGAGAGAGTTACTAGCTTTTCAACAATCCTCATCATGCATCCAATTAAAGAGGCCAAAGACTCATGCAGATTTTTTTTCACAGCTTTTTTAAGCAAGGCTTAACTGAAAGCACTGTGTGCAGAGGAGCCCTATGATAGGCTATCTAATCTTAGCCCTACGCAAGCTCAGAGCACCACAGAGGTGCGGTGCCAGGACAGTAAAACCTCAAGAGAAACAGGCTAAGGGGAAGGTGGGGGCAGTTAAAAACCCTGAGGAATTTTACTATCAGTGTAATTAGATACAATTAGGTGACTTAAGAATAGTATTAACCTTGTCTTATTCATTAGATAGCAGCTTCTGAGAAGAACATGTCTTAATGCCTTTGGCTTTCATTGAGATTTATACAGAAAAATCCACAAAATATCCTTTGCTATCTTCCTTTCCTTTTATACGTTATTATGTATTTAAAAAAAAAAAAAAAAATCTATGGACACAAAATTTTGAAGTTTAGTTTGTAAAAAAAGGTTCACAAAGATTGTTTAAACAGCATGTCCACTTTGGAGCAACCCAGAAGATTCAATATAAAAGGAGGATAAGAACTAGGGATCAGTCACACATAGGTTCATACTGACGAATGTGCATGTAGTGAACCCGTAGGGTTTTTTGAAAAAACATTTCAACTGATTGTTTACTCCAAACTCCAACATGAAGTCAAGCATTGACTACGTCACTTGTTAGAAACAAACAGTTTAAAAATAACATTGAATCCTGGCTTAGTTAAAAAAGTTCAAGTATATTCTGAGCAGTCTTCAGTTCTTCACCTGGGGCTAGCTCTCATCATGTCTTGATCAACAGTCATTAAATGTAAAAATAATTGTCATTTTACAGCTCCAAGTTCTTTATAAAAAGAACTTTTTCAGGGTCCTTTACAAAAATTTTTCCTTGTTCTTCACTTCTGCAGATGATATGGTAAGACAGTGGGGAGATACTCGTGGCTCCATTTTTAATATCCTCTTCCTATTTCAAGAGGGAAGAAAAAATACACCAAACAATTCACATCTTAGATACACTTAAAGCAAATAAATTATATACATAACACTAAATTACTTGATAGAATAAAATAATTTATCATCATCTGTTCTCACAGTCCTTTTTGAATGCAAAAAACTAGCATGGTCTTACACAAGCATCAAAAAATGCAGAATACTGTGCTTCGGTTTAAGCTAGCTACTGTGATGCACAGAAACTTTTTGCGTAAAACCATAAACATCTATAAGAGATTACAAACTACAACATTCTATTTAATATTTAAAAGCTTTAGAAATCAGGAGCCATTCTTATTACTGAAATGTAAAAACCGCACACTCACCCCGAAAGCCTCCTCCACCACCTCTTCCTCCTCTGAATCCTCCTCCTCCTCCACCTCTTCCTCCTCTGAATCCTCCTCCTCCTCTTCCTCCTCCAAATCCTCCTGAACATAGGAAAGAAAGTACACTTTGAGGAGCATATAAATTCTTTGTTATGCATAACAACTTATTTCACTGACAGCTTCTGAAAGGAAAAGAAGAACAAAAAAACCCAAGAAACTGTCAATTGCTGGACAGCTACTAGGCCAATTACTAGTGCCTTGTCTCTTCTAGGGACCACCTGCAGCATTTTAGGTAGTGTTTAATATCTGATATACAATGTCCAAAATACTAAAGACACTAACAAAACTCCACGATAAACTTTTTTCATGAGAGCAAAAAATTAACTATAACTATTAATTAATAATTAATTATTAATTAATTACAACTCAACAGAGCCTTAAAACAAAACAAAAAACTTTGAAACACTTGTGCCTTGCTGCAAAGGGGCAGGTAGGGAGAAAAGGCAAGAAACTGCTATGTAAGAACAAATTAACTTCAGCTTTGAGGAGTACATTGCAGATGATGTTCAAAAAGCAAAGAAGTATGAGATCTACCAGGTCATTCACCCCTCTCTCAAACACTGCATTTCAAGTATTTTGTCCAAACTAGATTTTTTGAACATACTAAAAATACAGCCTTCACTGACAGTTTTGAGTGTGTATTATCTACAATCTACCACAAGTTTGCTTAGCAGTCACGCTTTCTGTCTTTGTTATAAATCAGCATACTCTCCTCCCCATGCTTTGGAGCTGTTACTTAGCTAGCTACAGAAGCCTAGGTCTTGCCATTGGAAAGATATCACTGCCTCTTCCATTGAGTCATCAAACAGAAATATGCATAACATTTTTCTTTGCAATACAACTGTTGATATTCAAGTACTCAACTGCAGCTTTATCAAAAAAAAAAAAACCAACCAAAAAAACCAAAAACCACCAACTCCCAAAAAAACCAAACCAAAAAAACCAAACAACCTCACACCAAAAAAACCGAACATTCTGCAGCTTCCATTCTTGGGATCTTACCTCTACCACCGCCTCTTCCTCCTCCACGTCCACCACCACGTCCTCCTCTACCACCTCCTCTGGGAGCACCTTTTTCCCCAGGTGGCCTTGGCAAAAACCTCTGAAGGGGTAGCAGCTTTGCTGGGTCAATGTAAAACTGTAGGAAGAGAGTTCCATTAGGCTTTGACAATACCAAGGCTAAAGAGCACATCAATATCTCCCTTTACAAATATCCACAATTTGGTCTTAAAACTTGATGTCAAATTGTCCTCTGCCAATAGCCAAATAAAGAAAACGTGCAAGAAATAAATGACAGTGTTATAAAGTTATTAAAATATAGATAATATTTGCGTGAGTTTCATTTGTTACATCTTTTTTTGCGGGGCAGGGAGAAGGAAGAACATGGCAGATAAGTGAAAAGGAAGAGGAAATGAATACTTATGTTTACAACGGACACCTAGCTTTTAAAGTTGTTAAAATCTTAATAGCTTTTATTATCTGATGACATAGAGTAGATTTATCTAACTGATGACATACAGTAGAATTCTGTTATTGAGATTGGCTAACCTTTTGCATTTTTTTAAATGAAGAGGCTTTCATGTTCTCAGACAGTTTCACTGAAAAATACTGTTAGTTTCTTTAAGGAATATGGCAGGAATAAAACATAAGAAATTGTGATTTTGTTTATTATATGAAAGGCACATTCAGATATTTTCTAAATTAGTATTTTATAAATGAAGCTAAACATCATCACCGCAAATAAAAAATTACAATTAAAAGATCAGGAGAAACTATTTCCAGTTTTTCTCAGGGTTTTTTCATAGTTACAAATATGGTATTTTGTGGTAAAATAATTTTTTCCTTCCATGTATTAAGGCATAAGGAAGAACACACCAGTGGAAAGAGTACATAAAAACATAATTGTAAAGAAACAAATTTGTATAGCAAGTGATGACCCCTTTAGCCCCAGGGTGACCTCAAGGCTTATCTGGAACAATTCACACGCTGCAGGGGCTCTGCTAGCGCTGCTGCTGCTGGGTGGTACAACCACCGGGCTGTGGAAAGATAAGGGCCAGCAGCGACTGCTGGACCAACCATATGCCCAGCCTCATCCTACAGTGATGTGGCAGACACTCTCTGTAACCCCACATGCAGCCTTGTACGAATCCTTTGGCTCTCTAGTATGCAAGAACTTTGGTATGCGGTTCCAAAGATCAAAAAGAGCTGCTGGCCAACTCTGCTTAATCAAAACTCAAGATTAAACGGGGAAGCAAGGAGCTGCAAAATCCATTAACGTATTTTCTTAATATGTTATTGTAGGAAGAAAAAAAGTTTCTGAAATTCAAATAATTCTGATACAAAAAGTAAATCTGCAAGTTAATATATTCAGAGCATGAAAGTGATCTAAACCTGCACATTTTACTTCACATTTAATGTGGGAGAGGAAAATGCTCTAAACCTGCACATTTTACTTCATGTTTAATGTGGGAGAGGAAAATGCATGCAGCTAGTTACTGATGCTCAACCAACCAACACAGGCTAAGTCTTACTGCCATGTTACAGGGTTACTCCCCCAGCCGTCCTGCTTTTGTCATGGATTCTGTCAATCTGGCAGTGACTACAGAATGGACCCAGTGCCTCTGTCTCAACATGCTTGCTTTGCAAGAGGACGTCCTAGCACAAGCCCACTTTTATAATTAAGTAATAAGCTGGAGCATGAGCAAGGTCCCCTAATGCACAAAAAAAACCCCGCTCCCTTGATCCAACCCTGTTATAGGTCAGTAACCTACAGCAGAAAATTTGGTCAGGTAGCTAGAAAAAGTAACATCTCAAACCACCATGGATCCAAAAGACATCTGCCAGTACTGGTACTGACTGAAAACCTCTGCCTGACATAAGGTACTCTGTCGTATAGAAAAAGCTTTAAGATAGGCACTTAATGTGAATGAGGCACCTACTGACACCAACAGTTGCAGCTAGACTTGTGACTGTTCACATCTAACTGGTAGCGAAGCCTTGAACTATTTTACAATCCTAGAGAAATTCCATTTAATAATCAATCAGCCTTTAAAAACCAAATATTGTACGTCACACATTTTTTTGAAGGATACAAAATCTCTCAGCTGTCCGAAGATTTCATCCACTTTGCCAATCTGTTCCTTATTATCCAAGTACACTGGGGCGTTGAAATAAGGCACCTTGTTTTCTTCTGTTTTGCATTTACAAACAATGTCATCTTCACATGGATGCATGAACTCTCCCAATACTGAAATAAAGAACAAACAAGCTAAAGATCTGGAGCAGTCATTCTAAATTAAACAAATATAATCTCCTCACGTAACTTACAAACTACCCTTTCCGGAGGCCCCTGGTCATATCCGCCTCTGTTGAAGCCTCCTCGTCCACCTCCCCGTCCAAAGCCACCTCGTCCACCACGATTAAAGCTGCCTCTGTCACCGCCACCTCCTCCACGACTGAAGCCACCTCCTCTTCCTCCTCCACCTCCTCTTCCACGAAAAGACATTCTCTACTACCTCCTAAATTGTGGACAAAAATCAGCTGTTTAAGACGTAAAAGATATTTCACATTTGATTTGCTGTACAAGTTAAAGTCTCCTGACAGCCTTGTTTGTTAATTTAACGGCTAGCCATTTCAGCCCCCACGGAAAACACATACGCACGTGAAAAATCACGTTTACACTTAAGATGTCACCCACTGCAACCCCTACCTGTAAAAAGTGACTAGCAGTGACGGCATGTTTTTCACTCGTATGTACGAGGGTTGAACGCGACACTCTCCAGCCCCAGGAGAAGGCCGTGCAACCCTCCAGCCCCAGCCCCGGAGGAAGCGGCACAAAGCGAGAGGGTACTCAGCGCACATCCGCAGCGCCTTTCCCAGGCACCTCACGGGGCCCACGGGGCACCGCCTGCAGTCTGGCTACGGGGATCCCCGCGAAGGGCGCCCTCCCCCGCGCTCCCGGACCCCCGCCCGCAGCCCGGCGC
>WAAD01001702.1:120761-139490 GCA_013389945.1 Fregata magnificens
CCTGCGGCCGCCGTCGGGGCTCGGGTTCGGTCTGGGGGCACGGGCGCGGCGCTGAGCGCCAAAACCCGCCGTGGGCGGGCGCTTACCGGCTCTACTGACAAGAAGGAGCGAGCGCCTCTCGCTGCAAGCGCCCTCCCTGCCCGGGTGTGGGGGCGCGGTTCTGCTGCCGCCCCTTGGGCTGCAGCCTGGGGTGGGCAGGGGGTGGTTTGGTTCCGATGGCTGCAGCTAAAGTTTTCCTGGAAACCGGCTCTCAGAAGAGTACTTCAGGCCTTTGTCAAATACTTGAACATTCTCTGTACAAATCGTGTAATATGAGCTTGTAATCCAGCTGAGTATATACTGGACATTACATGGATATGCGTGTTTCTCTCCATATACATGAAGACATATACATCTCTCATACACGTTCGTCTTTCACAATAACCTGGCAAAGATGAACGCCTACAATCAGGAGAACCAGCGTGATGGTTCAATCAGTCTCCTCTGGCAAAAGAAAGGAAATGTGTACCCTTAATAAGTGCTCCCTTTTAATCATTTACTTTAAGGGCTTTATTTTTGTTATCTCATCTTGCACTTACAGTAAAACCAGTTAAATTGAGGCAGGTTCCTTTTGGAGAGATCAGATTTATCAGTTAATAGTTGAGGCTCCTGTACTTTATTTCTAAACACACTTTAAAATATTTTGCTAATGGTTAAAAATTAAACACAAATCTAACAACTGACAGTCAAAAGAATCCCAGCCAGAGGAATTTGTCTACAAAGAGAGATAAAATTTCATCATGCAAGTGGTCCCAGTTTTCTTCGTTTTCTTGTCTCTCTCTTGTTTTTGTGGATCAGAGGTAAGAACTTATTTTATCATGGTAGCAGTAATTTATTTTTAAAAAAACAGTTAAAAAGCAGTTTCTTGTTATAAAAGCAAAAACAGCTGGTTTTTTTTTTTTAAGTTTCATAGCATTTGTGTTTGGTACATTTGTTTTGGCCCAGCTTGAATGTTTGAAGCTTGCTATTTCTCTTTCATGTATTGATTCTATCTGGGGTTCATGCTAACAGGCTTCTGGAAAATATTCTAATCATGATGCTATCCTAAACCCAATTTGCAAGCATGGTTGACCATAGAAAGGTGCTGCAATTTTCCCTCCCCCCCTTTTTTGAGAAATGAGATTACAGTCTTCTAACGTGGCAATATGGTGTATCGTACTGCCTGAAGGTTTGCTGCAGAATCTGTTCTGGCAGAAGTGTCCCAGAAAGCCCTCCTGGGCTGAGCGTTCAGCATGCCCCAAGTCTTTCAGAGAAACCCTTAGATAAAAATCAGCACCTTTGTTCCTATTCAGGAGAAATGCCTAGTACAATATGGGAGTTATGCCAAGCCGGATCTGGCTCACAGTTTGGATTCTACTGACCTGAGAACAGCAGGAAGAATTTAGTAAGATTATACGACCGTTAAAAGGGGTTTTGTTGGATTAAATTCTGCCCCAGCAACATTCCCACTGACTTTACTGTGGCCAGGATTTCTTCACGAGGACTTTAAACTTCAGCTCTTGTTGATTCAGTTGACACAGTCAAAGTTGATAAATCACATCTGAGGACTAACTTTTCTCTCCCATTTTTAGGCAAAGTTCATCCATATATATTTTTCATGTTTCAACATTCTTCCTACCCATAAATGTTAGTAAGCAAAAGCACTCAGCCAGCAAGGAAGTCACCAGAGAGCTGCACAAACGCAGGTGCAGAGTCTCTCACCTAGAGGCAGTCGGACGGAGGGTCAGAATCTGTACTTGCAGTCCAGTGACGACCAGCAACTACACTGCAAATCCACTGCTGTGCAAGATACAAGAAAAGAGCTGATAAGGAAGGGCACTTGATTTTCAAATTTTAGAATACTTGTTACTTCAGCAATCACACAGTGAAACAAATAATTAATTTTAGATTTCTTTATTTGCTTCTAAGTATTTCATAAATATTTACAGGTGATATTTAAAACCAAAGCCAACCAAGCCAATAAAAAAGTTTCAGAAAAAAACAAGTTGCCATTTTTTTTATTTTTCTGGTGTTTAAGTCCCCTTATGTTTTGATTTGCTTACAATCCCATTGCTGTGGTGTGTTATAAACCATTGGCTTAAAAAAAGTTTATAATCTGCTGTGTGCTTCAGCTGATGTTTGAAGAGTAGAGTATAAAGTTTGTGGGAGACCAGTAAGAGTGAAGATCACACCAGGTGAATGATCCAAAAAGAAAAAAGAAGTTCAGAAAACCTGAGAAAGATGAGGTGGCCAAACACTATAAATGATATTTAGCACCTTTGTGCTCCTGAGAGGAAAAGGCTTATGAATGAACACTTCATTGAAGTCAGTAAAGGGATCTGCAGAACTCTTGGTGCAGTTCCTAGTCTTATTCCCTTTTTTTTTTTTTTTTTATTTTGTGCCTTGCAGAACGCAGCATCTAATGCTGAAGAAAACCAGTTTCAGCAGGTTGAGCCTGCCCAGCCAGCTAAGCAAGACACGTACCTCATAGAAGAATGCTTAAGCAACCAATACACACACAAGTCCTGTGAGAAAGTTTTTTGTCACCCATGGGAACGATGTGTGGAGGGAAAATGCCTTTGTAAGCTTCCCTACCAGTGCCCAAAGAATGGCTCTTCAGTTTGTTCTACCAATGGAAAGTACTTCCATACTTACTGTCACCTAAAGAGCTATGAGTGTCAACGTCCCGAAGCAAAGTTTTTGCACAAGGGAAAATGCATGTCTGAAGGTATTAACAGCTCCTTTTCCAAAATGTATCAGTCAGTCATTTGTGGCCAAGGAGATGCTTACTATTTACAGCTCAGAAAGACTGTTCATTTCCTTGCACTAGTAAGAACATGAAACGGAAAATCAGAAGTCACTGAAAATAAGCAGTATCTGTTGATTTTCATAAAGTGATTGACAGGCCCAGGTCACCCTGCTGCTGGTAGATTGCTCAAATCATCGGGTAGAAAGGGAAGAAACAGACACAGGAAAGAGCTCAGAGGTTTCCAAGCAGGGTGTTGACTATGGTGGGAGGCACAGCAGGAGAGGGCCTGCTGAGAACATTAGCAGAGAGGGTGTCTTTTGGAGAGGGACAGACCTCACAGGAGCAGGAGTCCAAGGAACGGAGTCAAGCTGCTCAGGTGCGTGTGGGAGTGCATGGGGAGAAGGTAAGCCATGTCCATCTCAATCATCTTCATGCTGTGGATTTCACCAAACCAGAAAGCTATTGCCCTGCAAACCAGTGATGGTTTGTGCACTGACAAGCAGCTGTTTGTTCTCATCCGCTTTTTAGGCTGCATCAAGCTGCTTCGTCAGCTCAACCTCTGTCCGAGTGCAGGGAGAAATGGCTCCTGCTAACTAGGCAGGTGGCCTCTTTTAGCAGTAGCAGTTGCTGTTCCTACCCGACCTCCAGCCCCACCTCCACTGAACGCAGCAGGAGCAGCAAGCAGGGTCCAGGGCTCTCCTGCCCAGTCTCTGTCCCAGTACCATCCCTCCCTTTCCCCACAGAAGCAGCAGCTCAGCCCATCGCACTCAGGGTGGCAAAATTCAGTTCTGCCTATTCCACTGAAAATGATCAGAGAGCCTCCCTGTGTTCCTGGTGCGCTCTCTATACAGCTTCACTAAGTTAAGCCGAGGACCTTAGCTCCACCGTAACCAGCGGAAGTTTTGCTACACAGGTAATACAAGCAGGATCTGGCCATCTCACTTGAAGTGTTACTGGTTGGTTATCAAAGGTCCTCTAATGAAAGTCAGCATAGTAAGATGCAACCTTTCCTCAGTAGACCTCCAGGTACTCTTACGTGGTAGGAGCCATTACCCTCATTGGTCCTGAAACTGGTATATTTTGAAAAAGTGGCAGGCTCAAAGCCACAAAGTCAATCCTCAGAAAAATCAGGAATAATACCTGAAGCTTCTGATTCCCAATCTAATGTTCTTTCCATATGAACTTTGGCTGTCAATACAAAATGAGTCCCGATTTGTTTCTGTGCTGTCTTTCCACTAGATAGATCTATATAATATGATTTTAGTTGGGGATTTTTTTTTATTTCTCTTTTTCTTTAGAAACATTTTCAATCTCTGTGGGCCATGGAGATTCCAGTTTGCTTCGAGTAAAACCTGTGAATCAAAAGAACTACATTTTTGTATGTGATAGTGAGTGGACTATGAATGAAGCGAATGTGGCTTGCAGGCACCTTGGCTTTGAATCGTAAGTTTGGGGAATTTATCTCCGGATAACTGCAAGGGATCTGAAAAAGCAGCAACGCTTACATAAGTATCAGTCACAGCCAACAGTTAAGACAGAAAACTCATGAACAATGAGTGGCTACAATATTCTGATAAAGCTTCTTAAATTGACACCGAAGAGTGAAAGCCAAAACATAGATTTCTGTGTTCTACTACAGATTACAACTACACAAACCATAACTGTTTTATGTTTAAAATAAAGCTGAAGACCAATGCAGGAGTTTTCTCTCAGGTCTGTGTAAGGGAAAGTGCATAGATGGACCATCCCCAAGCAGCTCTGAGCAATAAGCTGTATGCAGAGAAAAGTTTTTTACGCTAGCTGACAACAGGGTACAGCTCTGTTTTGCCACTTGCACCAGCCAGACTAACAAGAACGAGAACACGTTTTTTTCTTCACCCTTTGCCCCCGCTGGAAGTGATTGCTTTGGCCCCAAGGATGGCTGAAGCCACACAGAGCTTGTTCTTTTTCCTGCAACCACACTGGTGACCTGAGTTGCACATTCAGCTCCTCATAAAGGGTCAGCTCTATATCCTGTACATAATAATTTTACATATACACAACTAATTTAACTTAGGTAGGGCTGCCTCCCCAACCCTACCTGAAGACTAAAAATGCTATTGCAGTGCCCTAAATTGCCCCCTCTAGGTGAGAAGCAAATATTTCCTAGTCCTGATCAGTATTTCTTTAGATATCAGAGAAGGGTTTGTCCTGGGACAAAGCATTCAGCCCTAGAGTCCCATTGTAAACCTCTCCAGTCACTTATTTACTCGATCCTTATTTCTTTAAGGTAGGGAACACATACACTGTTAGGAGGATACCACTCAGTTAAAACGAAGGGAGAAAAAATTTATTAATCCCAGCCTTACAGTGGCCTGAGCTTCCTCAATATGCATTGGTTTTGATGACATTGAGGATACTTGACCCTATGCAGGATGGTTTCCAAATTATGGCTCACCTGTGTGCACACAGAGATAGAGATCTGAGCTTACAAGTTTTGCTACGTAAGGAGACTTTTCTACCCATCATGACACACGGTGACTGTCACAGAGCTACACATGGATTTAGGAACAGTTCTATGCAGCAACCTGCAAAAATTAGCACTTTGTTTTACTTTTTCTTCCAAAATAAACAGCTCCTACTTACCCCTAGACAATTCCATGGGAAGTGCACTCTTTTTCTTAGCCATGACCAAAATTCTTCAACACTGAGGAAAATCATATAAATTCTAAACAATAAAAGCAGTGGACAATCCACTGTGAAGTGATATAATTTGTTATTATTATTTGTATCTTCACAGAGGTGCTGAATATCACCAAGCCAATTCCAGCATTACAGAATCTGCCTTAAATTCTTTGCGCTGTCTGCAAATAACTTGCAGGGGCCTAGAGACAAGTCTTGCTGAATGTCACATAGAGATGAAATCAAGAGATAGTAATGAGGGATTTGTTAGCCTCCAGTGCCATGAAAATCTCAGAGGTTAGTAGGTTTTTTAGTTTTATATCTATTTGGGGTTCTTACATTTTAAGTTTATTTTAAATAATTAAATAATTTTAAATAAATAAATTATTTAAATAAATGCTGAACTCTCAGCCACAGCAAACCTGCACTGAAACCTTTTGATTTTTTTAAATAATCCTTCTGCAGACTTTAAGACAATTGAGGCAGTCTTGAGTCAAGACAGTCTTGGGTTTATGAGTTCGGAAAAATCACTGTTGCTCCTAAGGTATTTTTACAGATATTTCCCAAAAGTAAATATATTTCACCCATGGTTCTGTTTGTTCCCCCATCCCTTCCAAGGGTACCAAGGTATATTGTATCCATCCCACAAGTCTTGTCTCCCGGGTTAACCGGTGAGGAGACAGGTGACAACCTCCTACTCACTGCTTTGTCTATGAGGGAGATCAATTAGGACACTAGTAGCACTGCAACCAGACAAGCATGACTATAGCAGAACTACTCGTGTCTTCTGGGGAGTTTCAGGACTCCTCAATTTCTCACTGATATAAGGGGAATCAAGTCCTTGTTTTGACTTCTATCACCTTTCTATTCTCTGCAGTGGGCTTTCTTTGGCACTGATAAGCATCAGCCTGAGATGCTGCTGATTAGGGGAGCTATGAATTGTCTCAGGTGTTTCTTATGCCACAAAAGTAGGAGTTCACAGACTCTTGATGACTTCCTTCTAGAGGGGGAATATCCATCATCTTAATCACTTGAATCATTTACAGTGGGTTTGAACTGATCATTTCTAGTTTAGTCCTTGTCTAGAAGAAATGAAGTTCCCTTTTGCCAGGCTGCTGCAAGTTGGAGGAGGAAAATAAGTGGTCACATTGAAAGCTTGACGAGAAGGCGATTAAAACAATAAAAAAGATTCCTATTTACTTTCCTAGGCCCCAGAATGCCTACTGTTGATAGGCCAAACTGCTGATAGAATAAAGTGCGCAAGCAGAATATTTCCGTGGGCAGTTGTGAACCTATAGACATTTCCACACTAACTTCATTTTCATCGTGCTGCACAGCTTGTTCAGATGGTGAGTTTCATTGTGTCAACAAGAAGTGCATTTCTCTGCATAAAACCTGTGATGGAATCAATGACTGTGGAGACCTAAGTGATGAACTGTGCTGTAGAGGTAATAATTTCCTTTCTCAGCTGTTTCAAAATCATTTCACATTTTTACAGTGATGTAACAGCTAAAGTCTCTTTTCCAGTAAGTCACTACATTAAAATAATCAAATAATAGTTTATGTATACACAAGTGCAAAAAAAGTAGGCATAATATAATTTCTTGAAGCAGGCAAGTGATCTCTGAGAATCTGGTTTTCCTTGGAGGATGAGGAAATACAATGAGATTACTTAGGAGGCTGTTAAACATTGAGATGAAAAAAAAATGAGCTGTGTTAGAATGAAAATGTATTTTTAGTTGGGAAAAATCAATAGTAATTGAACAAAGACACTGTTTTTCCAATGAACTATCTTTAAACCAAAGTAAGATGTCTCTCAAATTTATTACTAATGCAAGATTATCCATAGAATATCTGTGAACGGTTCCTGTCACATTGCTTGCTCATGAGCAGTCATTCTTTCAGCATCTGCAATTCCAACTGTAACAATTTTGATTAAAAACAAAGAATGGATCTAGCATGACCTGAATGCAGGAGAATACTTTCAGAGGTCAGGTTTCAGATGCCAAATGGTAATGTGGGTTACAAATCCCATCACTCTCCCTAATAACCTTAATTTTGTAGTTTTACAATTGTCAGTAAATTTAATCTGATAATTGTGGAAACACAGTCACAGGCATTTTAGAAAAAAATAATAAATACCTTTATAAATATATTTAGAGGACATTTATTCAGATTCCACTTAACCAAAGTAGTGCTGTTTCAGCTGTACAGGCTGAAAACAATGCTTCCTGGAATCAAAAGAAGTATTTCAACTGAGTTCAGTGGTCTTTGGATCATATTAGGATATCTGGATACTTTTAGAGAACTCTCTTTATTTTCTGTTAAAGACATATATCCTTAAATAGTAGATCGACATAAGATTATGAAGTAGCTCAAAAAACCCTGCCATAAATTCAAGCACTGCTTTGCTTTCGATAACATACAAAGTGGTCACAAGAATTAAAAGGAAGGCGGTTCTCAGGTTTATAATAACATTTCATACAATCAAGAATTTTAGAAGTTATTAAATCCAGTATCTTCAAAATAGGACTCTTGATTCCTAACCCTGCATTTAGACATTTAGCTCCTTCAACNATTTTTTAAGTCTTAAAACTTCAAGATTGTAAAATAAGGCGAGTCAAGTATTCATTTCATTTTACACTTACAGAGCCTGCTTTTGTGATCTATTTATGAACAGCCAAGAACCCCATAACATGGATATTATATTGTGTTTATATTTTAAAAAGCTTTCTAACTATGTGAGGTTGCTGAATCATATGATCCTGTGATTTACATTTGTAATTCTCCTGTGTTACAGAGTGCAGAGACAACAGTTTCCACTGTCGGTCAAATATCTGTATTCCAAATAAGAATGTCTGCAACAAAGAAACTGACTGCCTCACAGGAGAGGATGAAGCTCAAGTTCTCTGTGCAGGTTTCCTTCTGAAAGATGTTTCTTTCCTTTCATTCTGCTCAGTTATAACTAGAGACTACACAATGCATATTATTAAATTATTTAACAGATTAGCAAAACCAAAATTCATGCAAGAATTAGTCCTCCCAATGTTATGTTATGCATAGTAGGAAGAAAAGGTTACATAATTTTCCTCCCTTTCCTTCTAGAAAAGAATAGCAAGAAAACTAAAGGAAGGAAGAAACAGATGATAGGAGGCTTAAGGCAAATTATGTCTTTTGCTTACATGGCCATCTATCAAATTGGTATCCCCTATTTGTGAAGAAACATAGGCAGGGCGGGCAGGAATATTTTCCTCACAGATGAGGAATTCAACTAGTTTGTCAATATAATAATTCTTCTGTGCTGTTCCCCTCACTGTTGAAAATATTTTGGTTTGTTTTGAAAACAGAATGTTTTCCCTTGCTCTGATAAGAAACTCTAAAGCCAAAAAGTAAACACTATTGGTAAAGGGTAATAGGTAAAGGTAAACTGAACTCTAAATGTAAACATTACTGTCAGTAACATGAGAACAGACCCAATCCTCAGCCTCCATTTAGGAACTGAATTCAATGGGCATTTTGTTTGAATAAAAGCTGACCAACCAGATTCAGGAAGCACTTAATTTACCTCTCATGTTGAATACCCTCCCTTATACCCTGTTAAAGGAGGCACACAGTACACAACAGCATCACCTAAATTGGAAGAAAAAAAAAAAATCCTGTTACCTAATGCTCCTTTGGGCTTTAGAAAGCTCCAAAAGGTTGATGGGGCGGGAGGAGGAATTTCTGCTGTTTCCTGGTGGAGGAGAATGGGATATCACTTTAGAGATCAAAAAACAAGAAAAAGGCTATTTCTCAGGGTTTCTTTGCAGGAGGGCTCCCTAAGCATGGAAAGCAGAGTAGATGTCATGTAGTTAAAAATGAGTATCATCTGCTGGATGTAGGTCATTTGTAGGCTGAGGCAGCCAAAGAGTCTAGTAGGAAAGGAAACAGCAGGCACCAGGCTGAGAGAGTATTGCTGTCCATGTGAAATGGTGTGCCCTCATGCATTTAAAATGTATATCACGATTTTGGCATACAAACGTATATTCAAGTAATAGAACAAATATAAACATTTGCCAATATTTTTAGTATTTTGTTATTCTACTACAGGCAAAGGCAAAGACAAAGGTGCTGAAAATCACAGTATGGATAAAGGTAACTAACCCTCCAAAAACAACAGCATACCCTCTTATTAGTGGCTTTCTAGCTACTAGCCAGCTGACCAGACCCAGGACACTCAGATATTTGGACTTTGTGATTTAGTAATATACACTCTGGAGCTTACTATTTGTCTCACTTTCCACTAATTTCAAGAATGCCATAATAATTCATCCTGGCTGAGGACCCACATCTGCATGTTTTGGCGACTGGTGGAGGTAAACTGTCAGGAAATCTAGAGGAACTGCTTTAAAATTATTTGCCTGAATGCAAGCAGCAGTGGAAAATGAAGAGAAGTAATGTGATGCTAAGACACAAGCAATTTGCAAAGCAAAAACAGATGCCATAATTTTTGGTCTTTGCTTTCCTGCTAATTCAGCTACTGGCATACTCACAGCACTCAAATTTTCAAGATAAAGACAAACCTGTCTCCAAATAGACAGAATGGATACCTGAATTCTGAGACACATTTTTCCTTTTTGTTAAAGAAAGAAAAATGATAAAGACGCTCCTTCCCCAACTACACTGCGGTCTTACAGATCACACATTAACTCGACGGAAAAGAATCGTAGGTGGAGAGATTGCAAGAAAGGTAAAAAAAAATACTTACCAGATATGAGTTCATTCAGCATCAATTTAAATGGGCATTATTGCCCTTCTGTTAAAATGTACGGCAATAACAAAATCAGCTACAACACTAATTTCATGTTTTGCAGCAGTAGTGGCATTGCACTGAATGAAAGTAAAGAGAAGCACAATTTATAAAGTAAAATATGGAGTTGCAAAATTGACCATTACAGTACAAGTACACATTGAAAATGATTCAGTGAAATACTTAATACCATAGCTAGAAGTAACAATTCTGACAAAATGGAATTTAAATTTGCACCTTTGAAACAGAATACAGTCAAAAATGCTATACTCGATCATACCAGGTCAGATTCTACATCCGTTTCTCTGGCTACAAGGGGTTTCATGACAGAAAGCTAGAGGGAAGGAGGCATCGCACAAAGTCAGAAGATTGAACAAAATTACTGCATTTTAGACTATATATCCTTTATAACAGATGGAGCCCAATTCACAATTTCTGGATAGCAGATTTTTTATTTACAATCAGATATAGTCAAGGAGATGAGGTGATACCAAGAAGTGTGTTTCCCTTTATGCACTAAAAATAGTACAATTATTATGATTTCACATTTTTTGGGTGTGTTTTGTTTGAATAGGGTGAATTCCCTTGGCAAGTGGCAATTAAAGAAACTGGCAGTGAAGGTGCAACAGTGTACTGTGGAGGGGTTTATATTGGTGGCTGTTGGGTTCTGACTGCTGCACACTGTGTCAGGTAAAAACAACAAACTGGGAAATTATTTTCTTCTTGCAAGGCAGAAAGATTGATTTGGATATTACTGGCCTTCTTAGCTACCTGTTTGCTAATTCCTATTTGCCTATTGAGTAAAACCATTTAAAACACTGACTCGCCCACATTAATGATGGGGAAGATTCAGAGAAAGTAGAATATTTTGGCAAGATCATCTTTGGAAAGATGAAAAAGTAATGATGAGTTTGAAGAGACATGGCATTCTTCAGTCAGATAGTAGGCAGGCAGGAAAGGTTCACCATAACCACTTTGCCTGAAAGGGAGATACAAGGGACCCCCTCTCTTCCCCATCTCTGCCTTGGGGAAGTCCAGGATCTGTTCCCTATGAATATCCCTGGGGTCATATGTTCCCCAGAACAAGCAAGAGCAGACAGGGAAGATTTGCCAGTCCCAGCATCCCATCCACATCTGCTCACTCTTTTCACTTGAAATCAGAGAGGCATAAATGCCTGCTTTCTCTTTGTCACAGCACTAAACACAGAGGCTGGCCTTTAATATTTTTTTCCTGTATTAGTTGCAGTACTCAGCAGTAAGTGTCATCTGCCTTGCATTTGCTACACTTCAAAAAAACCTGGATATCAAGTCCAGAAAGAAACTGTATGTATATAATGTGAATTTTTATTCTAGAGCAACTTTGATAAAATGCAAAAGTTTACAGCTAGCTGAAATGTACAGTGCTTGTATTAAGTACCAAAACATATTTTATTTCACTGGTTTTTTCCAGGGCAAATCGAGTTAATCTGTACCGTGTCTGGGTTGGACTGTTGAATACAATACTGTATGACAGAGAGACAGATACTTTCAGACTAAAACAACTGATAATCCATGAAAAATATAATGCGTCAACTTACGAAAATGACATTGCTCTCCTGGAGCTGAGAGGCTTTGGGAAAGGAGAATGCTCCCTGAAATACAGCACACCTGCCTGTATCCCCTGGTCAGAGTATATGTTCAAGGCTGGTGACAGATGCAAGGTTTCTGGATGGGGACTAGAGAAAGGTATTTGCATTAGTGCTTACTATAAGAATGTATTATTTGTATCACTCATTTTCTAATTGTGGTGAGCTTTCATTTTGAAAAGGCTGAAGAGTAGTTGTGCACAAAGCACTCGGAAGAGGCTGAGTACAGAAAACGTAGGCTGTGGTTCGGCATTCGGCTATCACTGTTGGTTCTCTTTTCTGTACTGCTTCCTCTGCTGTTTCAGCCACTTTAGTAAATTGATCTGGAGGAAACCCCTGGTTGAAAACTACCCTGACAATAAGAAATGTTCCTTTTGCCATCTAAGATTTATATTAGCTGTGGAGACCTGGTAACGATATTTAACAAGTGGCAGTTAGTAGCTCACAGTGACCCATAGTCACAGCCTGTCCTCTGTCCCCTGCCCAAGGGGATCTGAGCTGCAGCCAACACTTGTGAAACTCAGCACATCTTGTCCCAGCCGCGTTTGAGTTTAGCGCAGAGAAGGTTGCACAGAGACAGATAAGCCAAATGTAATCACGCTTTCAAAGATTTGGGAAGCATTTGTTTTGTACCACAGCGATCACAGCCTGGCACTGGAGCTACCGTGTACTGGTTGTGAGGCTTCTCCTGTCCATGCTCAGTAGCAGTCCATAAAGCAAATGCAAAGTTGGGTATTAGTAGCAAACGGACAGAGAACAAAACAGAGAATCTCCTTAACCTTGTGAATACATAGTTCACCTGTATCTTCAATATCTGGTCCACTCATCCCAAAAAGACAGAGTAGAATTGGAAAAAAGGTAACAAGGATGATCACAGCCCCATCTCCATTTCACAGAAACCAATATACCAGTTTCCCAGTGTCTGAAAACCTTGATATGGAAAACACAGGAAAAAACTGAGGAAGACAAGGAAAGGGAAAGGGTGAAAATGTCACAAAATGAAAGTATTTAACACTGCAATTAAACCACTCTGCTTTTATTTTGAAATATGTGGCCAATGTACTGCAATTCATATGGGGTGTTAGTGGCAGTTTAAGGTATCTGGTTTATAATATTGAAGATTATATCCTGTAGATAAGCAAATATATAACTTTCAATTTATGATATTAAAAGTGTCTAATATGTACTTACCATTTTTAATTTAGAAAAGTTTATTCTTTTCTTTTCTAGGTTATATCAAACAATACATCCTCAAGTGGGGCAATGTTAATTTATTTCAGAACTGTTCTGAATTGTATCCAGGACGATTTTTCAAACAAATGGCATGTGCAGGCAAGCATCGATTTTCTTACTAAAATTTCTCTACCATCAAACCCACTGTTTATAAGGTCAGACATACTGTCTG
Organism: Fregata magnificens; assembly: GCA_013389945.1. Taxonomy (NCBI): domain Eukaryota; kingdom Metazoa; phylum Chordata; class Aves; order Suliformes; family Fregatidae; genus Fregata; species Fregata magnificens. Next base: position 134,009 of record WAAD01001702.1, read on the forward strand.
GGAATCTTTTACACTTGGGAAAGACAATAAACCGATTGCCACAGTATCACCATTAGCAAAATGCTAGCCATTGGAGCCTAAATGCATCCACCATTATATATCTATTTATAAACAGAGTTAAGACGACAGTATGCCAAATTTCTATTATTATGTGGGCAAATTTCGGCATGCAATTTGAGTTGTTTTCTAAATACACAAGCACTTTACAGCCCACTGAACTTCCTACTTTACTATACTTGAATCTGATTCAGCAACATATTTAAGCAAATGCCTGTCTTTTAGAGCACATTAGTAGTCCTGTTGACTAGAATGTGACTATTCATCTGCTTAGACATTTGCTACTACCACACTGCACCCAAGGAAAAATACGATTAACTTCTCAAACTAAGATTAGTCTGGCCAGGAAACTGGTTGTCACTCCTGGTACTAAAATAAGGATTTTGAATACACATTTTTTGCTTTTCAAGTAAGGAAAGGTATTGCCAAATACATGACTAAGAGAGCAATGAGTATTCAACTTACAGGGCAGATAGTTTCAACTGTTCTTTAAATCAAAAAGTAAAGGCAATATTTAAACAGACTACTTAATGAGAAAAATAAAAACCAGATATAAAAGCCAAATAATCTGTCATAAATTCAGCATGACATCTATAAGATACTGGGTTTGTCTACTGTGCAAGTTCCGTAACTTACTTCCTTGATCTTCAATGTATTTCAAGTGATCATACTTTACCAGGAGCGAACAAAGACAGTATCACATAAGACCACCAGAAAAGGGGTATCTGGTATCCCTTCCCTGATGCAAATACAAACTTTGGAATTAAGGGCTAGTATCCACGGGAGTTAGTTCTACAAGCAAATATTAATTAAACTGAGAAAAGGCAATAAAATCTTGTTTTATAAGATTAGTAATTCCAACTCTGAAAAGTTCACAAAACTCCTTCTCAGTAATACAGAGATTCAAGAAAGAGGTTACATTTTTAAAAACCTGGAGACTCATGCTTAGTATGGGTTCCTTCCAACCAAGCAGAAAAGCGTAGTAAAGGTGTTAGAAATTAATTAACTTTTACTGAGTATATAGGACAAAACATAAATCATATTCTAGCTCTGTAGCAGTGTTTCTGTTTATATCACATCCTTCAGTCTTAATTCATTTTTTCACGAGCACTATGTTTGCTGAATTGCAAACAAGTAGTTTCGTTGAGCACTGAAACCTACAAAGAGCGCTGGATCCTACACACTTGTGCATCAGGGCTGCTATCCTGGTGTTGCAAAAGGTCCACACTGTGAGGGAGACCTTGCAGTGAGGGCACTTAGAGACAGTTGCTCTCCCTCCCATCCCAGCATTCACATGCTCTCCTTCTTGTACCTGCCCACCTATTTTCATAAAGCTGGTAGAGAAAATAATTTTGAAGCCTCTGCCTCTCTGTACAGCTCTGTACTGATGAAACTGGCCAATTAATTATTGGGTAGAGAGGACACCAAAGGCAGACACGTAGGCATACACATATTACGATAGCTTCGTTTCCATAGGAATCAGCCTACAAATAATTTTACCTTTTTCCTCCCACTTTTGTTCACTTTTTATGAGCTACTTCTAATGATATAATAGGCAATATGGCTGAATTCTTCTCTATTGCACAAGGTAAAACAAGACTCACATCACTGACATCAAAGCAAAGGAGGAGAATTTGAGCCAGCCACAAATGTAAAGAGAGGCCCCACACTTAAAAATAAATGAGAAGTAATAGACTGAAGAGGTTAGGAACCTCCTTTACTGGTGACCATTAGGCAAACATCTGTCAGGAAGCGACATGGACCTGAAAAATCTCCCGAGCTCTGTTTTGTGTGCTAGCTTGTATATGAACTTACTTTTGCTTTTTTATTTCCTCTTTTGCTTCAGGTACTTATGATGGCTCCATAGACAGTTGCAAAGGTGACTCAGGAGGACCCTTAGTCTGTTTTGATGCAGAAAATGTGGCGTATGTCTGGGGTATTGTGAGTTGGGGTGAGAACTGCGGGGAGCCTGGTCACCCCGGCGTGTATACAAAAGTTGCCAGCTATTATGATTGGATTAGCCATCATGTGTCAAGGAGTCTCATTTCACGGTATAATATCTGAAGCTCGGAAAATCAAATACTTCCTTCTTATCACCCATGCAAAAATGAACACTAGTCCTTTTCTACAATCAGCAGCCATGTAACTTAGCAACGATTAGTACAAAGCTTTAAAGAATATATTTTGAAAATTCTTTAACACTCTATGAATACAACAATTTTGCAGAAGCCTGTAGGAAGGCAATTTTACAGTCACATGAGTCTGCAGCAAAAGTCTCTAATAAAAGCAGGGAAATTAAAATGCCTTTTTCTTGTTCTTACTTTGGGTTTTTTTCCACATTTCACATTGCATTTCAACTGCGGTTCTTCATTTATTTAAAATGGACAACCATACTGAAAGCAGTGCTTGGAAAATGACTGCACTGGCTATGTGAACTTCCCAGAAATGACATCAACCAGACTAAAGAACTTCCATCATCTCAAGGTCTAGGTCACTAGAAACCCTCAGGATGCTGCCTTGCTTGGCAGTTGATTCTTTAAGCTTACTGTGAAAGTAGACTTCAGACCATCAATTAATTGACAGATTGACTATGATCATGAGATTTGTTGTCATGCAACAATTATCCAAATAATAACTCTGGTGGTAGCTTTTTCAGCTACAAACTCAGACAATTTTTATCCAGTTAATATACCTCATCTGATCATCTAGCTTGGGGCAATTTTTGGAGCTCTAAGTTTTATTAATTTAACAGCAGCTGGTCACAAACAAGAAAGGAATTTTAAAGCTTGAATCTTCAACTTAAATAAAAAGCATCTTTACTATCTTAAGTTCTCTGTGTATGTGTATATATATTTCTGGTATCCAACAAACTCTTATCGTCAAATAGGGTTTTACTGTGTGTATATATATTTTTTTCTTATACACACACACACACATAATTTACATAATATATAAAAAGTCTATTATACACATAGACTTAATTCTACAAAACCAAGGTACAGATCTAAAGTTAAGAATTAATACTCTCAGTCATACACACACACACACACCCCGCTTCTCAAATTAGCACAAGCTTCCTACACCAATATACAGAAGAATGAAACAGTAATGCCAAGAAAGAACATCCAGGGCCTGATCCTGCCATGTGCAGTCAGGGGGAGTTTTGCTACTGCCTTAACTGACCCAGAACTGGACAAAGATAAGGGCCACCAACAAAACTGGAACAATTAAGCAGAAAATCCTTCTGCTTTCACCAATCCTTGTGAGGAAGTTCTGCCCACACAATAATCAGGAAGCACAGCCCAAAGGATCAGCCCAAAGGATCGCTGCGTAAGCTACACATTTTTAGACAGCAGTAATGGTGCCTGCTATAGGAAAACGTCAGTCTATACATAATAGTCTCACAATCGGCAAGAGTTATGCATTGGAAGTCTGCACAAAATTTTTTAAAAGTACTACAATATGGTTTGTGGATTAGTACCCTCAACACAAAACCATCAAATAATTTCAGGACCATCTTGGTCAGTTCTATCAAACTGCTGAATAGCTTTAGAACATACTTCACTGCATTCTAATTTACAAATGTTTTTAATATCTATTTTACTTTATTCCTCTCAATTAATTATCCTGTTGAATAAATGGCATATGTTCACACAACACAGTGTGGTGGTGTTTTTTCTATAATTCACCATAGTCTGCTTCAGACATTTTTACATTTTCATTGACTTTTCTTCATCTTCGTCTCGTAAAAAAATCAGCATGAATTTGTCATCTAAAGACACTGTCAAGCACCAATAACTAAAGTAAGGGTAGGAATTGCTTCTCTTAACACACACAGCCCCCTCACACGCACCCCCCCGCAACAAGGCTTGCTACTTAGGAAAGCATTTAAGTATATTCCTACACAGGAATTATTTTGCTGAATCAGGGTCTTTGTAAAGCAATCATAGGGAAAAGCTGGACAGGTGTAGGAAGAGCTCCCTCTTTTGTTTGACTTAACTAACTTCTGTAAAGGACTTTTACCACCTATTTCTTCAGTTAACTACAAATAATATTAATTGCTGAGGCTGAACAGAAAAAAAACTTATCATATATCTTTCTGCTCTGCCTGTTGATCTGGAAGCCTCTTTGTTTTCTTCCCATTTCCTGTTCTTCTTTACAGTTAACTTTGTCCTGAAGCCCAGTATTACTATGTGCTGAGGGATTCCACATGTTTTAAAACAGAGCTTTCATTACAAAAATTAAAACAATTTCCACATGGTTCCACTTTAGCTCATCTGTGAAGCATCTAGAATTTAAATATAAAATTAATAAAAATGTTATAATTTAAAAAAACCCCCACAAAACCAAAGAGGATGTTTAGCAAGCCAGTTCATTTTGGTCTGATTCTTCTTTTCAGCAACTCAAGACTGGGCTTTTACTGTTTAATAGATATACTTTCATTTTGCCCTCTTTTACAATCCCGTCTTGCACATTTGATGATCTTACCTGAAACTGAATCACTCACATGTGTAAAGGTCACTGGATCAGTTTCCTTCCCATTGAACAGCATCATAAAATTAGGTTTTTTAACACTTCAAGTACATATTCCCTACTGCATTTTTTGGCTTCTAAACGAGTATGCATTTCAAAAGGTCATGTTTTTCTAGCTGTATTAATACAAGTTCTCCCCCAGACCGCACTGAAGGACAGCAGTATGTGGTTTTAGGCACTCTCCTCCCACAGGCAGCATTTGCTCTGAGCCACCATGCTAACCAAGCCCCAATGGGGCTCGCACTAAACCTGCCCTTCCTTCCATTCAGCCCCACAGACGCAGTATCTCAATGGCTGGCTAGAAAATCAGCCTTCCTGTCTTTTCTCCAAAATGCTATTGCTGTCTCTTTCACATTTAGCAACGCCAAGTTCACCACTTCTAACACAGTCATCAAATAAAGGTTTTCCAAATAAAAAAGCCCTGGGGTTTCGTATTATCTGATAGCACCAGTACCTCCCAGGGCCCTACTCAGCCAGCGCCACCGTGCCATACAAACTGGCAGCCAGCTGCTCTCCCAGTTTGTATCTGGGCAGGTTTGGAAAAGGTCCCCCCATGGAACAAGGGGCACCATGACCTGCTGGAGATGGCAGCGTTTCTCCTGTTGAAACAGCCCGTGTTGTGACGGGGTAGGCGCTAGGCCGCGTTTTGCAATGCCTCCTCTGGCCATCTGTAGGCGGGGGTGACAGGCTCTGCCCGACTTTCCCCCTTTCCCCCCTCAGAGCCATCACCGATTTTCCTCTCTCTAACCCACGCCGATCCCTCTCTGACAGCTGACAGCCGGCAGTAGCCCGGGAACGGGCGTTTTGGCCGTCAGTAACTGACTCGCAGCCCGGCTCCAGCCGTACTTTAGCACAAGACGGTCCCTCTCCTCCGGCGGAGGCCCCAGCGGCC
>WAAD01001702.1:148149-181120 GCA_013389945.1 Fregata magnificens
GACCGCCCGGCCCCCGCCGGCCCGGGCCAGCCCGGCAGGGCGGCGGCTGGGGGGGGGTGAGAGCGGGGAAACGGAGTTGCTTTGTACACACAAAAGAAAAACAGCTAGCATCATAAAAAGAGGGGGAAACACCGTGGAGAGCCGGGGCTCGGGTGCCCAGGAAGAACGGTGATGTGTAACAGGAAGACAAGAGAAGAGGGGAGTAGCAAAACTGTGTGGGTTTGGTTCCCGAGGATGCTGTTAAGCTTGCGTATACGTTTTTTTTTTTTTTGGTGGGATTTGGTTACGGGTATTTTCTAAATGCCATGTCCTTTGGCCCAAATGATAGACCTATTGAGATTAAAATGTATCCAGGGAAACATGCTATCAGATCCCAGTGTAATCCAGTGCATACCTGGTCTTTGATTCCTTTGAAATAATCCATCTTCACAAGATTTAAGACGAGTAAGTAGTCCCATTGAGAGTAATCAGTTTTTAGAAGAAGCCTGTGTAAGACAAGCTGAAAGCTTTTCATAAATCATAATAATTTAAGTAGTGTTTACTTGAATGAAGCTGCAATATGACAGTGGCAATGAAAAGCTAAAGAATGGGAACTGACTAAACAGGATTAAAATAACAGGAAAACCATCTTTCCCTAGTTTTGTTTGGCCCAGGAATTCTGTTCTTCCTGTGCCTACATGACACCATTTTCTTTCTAAAAGTTTGATGACACTAACATTTTTATGGTCTGTTGTTTTTTTGGGGGGTGGATTACCCTCTCCCCCCCTTAAGCTGAGGCAAAAGCATCAGCCAGATCTCAGGTACACAAGCAAACATACAGTGTAAATTTAAACACGCAGATGCACTCTTCAAGATCTCTGGCTTCAACAGAGCCACAGGCATAGGTATTGTTGCTATATTCTATCCACACTCATTTTTCAGCACCTCTGTCATCAGTCTGACCTCTATGTTATGTTTCAAGCAAACTGAAATAGTCTTTTTTTGTGCGTTCAGCTTACTAGTGATAATTCTAAGACCCAACACCTGAAAGCACAATCAATATTTGCCAGTAGGAAGTTTACATGTAAAGAGTAACACTTAGAAGCACGTGACTTCCTTTGAGCTGCACCCTCCTGTGCTATGGTCTTCAACATAAAAGCTTCTAAAGCCAATTCTACATTTCTGCAAGTTTTTTCTGATGTCTTTATGAACTTTACTCCTCTATCAATACATAGCTATGTTAGTTTGTTTTGCAAAAGGCTTTAATTAAGATGTGAAAAACAGATGTGAAAAGGTAGTATTGTGTCTACAAACTATTTTGTATACATGACCCGTCTTCTCTTCTAATTGCAGGCCACGTCCAGTTCGATAGCAGACCTACATTAACCACCACAGGTACAGTATAGTACCTAGTTTTCATAATGTGGTAGTTAGGCTCTACAGTAGTAGTAGGAGCTGTGATTTTATAGCCCGTTGAGATGTTTAAGCAAAAGGAGTAAATATTTTGGCCTAACCATCTGCAAGTCTTCAGTTCTGCACAGTCCCAAGATGTGCATGTTCCCTGTTGTTCCCACAATGTTATCCTTATGTGCATTCTGTTACTGGAGATACTTATGTCTCTATAGCTTAGCAGAAGAAAAGCTATAAATCTTGCATCTTCTCAGTTGTCATTAACTATACATATTGTTACACTACCTGCTATGACTCGTATGCTGCATCCAACCTCAAAGACAATGCTCAGCTGTGCATTAGCAGCATTACTGAAATAAAAGAAACACCAGTGCATTTTTAGATTATGTAAAATCGTAACTATTGAGTTACTCTGTTTAAATAAATACAGCCAGCTAATTAGTTATATAAAATCATGAGCTCTGAATATGTCTATATACAGATACACAGACAGATATAAAATATGCATGTCTTGACCACCTAAGATACAGACTGTTGGAGTCAGAACTTTAAGAACAGCCTCCAAAAGCTGTCAGTGCAGACAAATGCTAATGAAGCTGTTTAACTGCATGCGAATGAGCTTTTGGTTCACATTAACAGCTAAACTTTAAGGCTGGATGCACAAGTTCAAATTGTTTCTTTTTAATGAATGATGTAGTGGCTAAATCACTTTTTAATCCCTCTAACAGATGGAAATCAGAACATCACAGAAGTAGATGCACTTGATATAAGGTAAAGTTCTGATGGCAATGACAGAGAGCTGGCCTATGGCATTGAGGTCAGTGCAGGGTTTTCTGATTTTTGTTCAGAATGTGACTGGATTATTCAAGTCAACTCCACCCTCTTACAGAACACGTTTCTAGTTTTAGCTACACGAGATGTAGAACCACCCTTCTTATCATGAAGGCATGCAGAAGGGACTCTTAGGAGCAGACTCCTTTTATGTTAGGCAATGTGCCGAGACTGTGGCAAAAAACACCATCACAATCTAAGGAACAATTGGGCAGACTAAGTGATAGAGTGTTGCACAGGAATATATTCCTCTAGAAGGAGGGTAAAGGGACCACGGGATTGTGATTCCATGAACTTTTCCTACTCCACCTTACAACATCATCTAGCCCTGGAAAAGGTAAACTACCTGCCTGATAACTTCCTTTGCCTCACCCACTCAGCAAATACAGTTGAGCAGAGGAAGAACTATTTAGGGAACCATCCTTTAATGGTCATTCACAGGATCCAGGGACGTAACTGTCCAAAATCCCTACTAGCCCTACATCTAGCTGAACCCAGGGAAGATAAATTGCCAAAATCCAAATAAACTCTGGGACTGGTACAGGTGACGTATCGTAATTACAGGGCTAAAGTTTAACATCTTTGCATTTTATCATGTTAAGTACTCAAACTGGGGGGAGTGTGACAAAGCACGCCACTTAACTTTTCTTAAAGGGATAACCATAATAAAGTGAAGAAGCAGAAATAGTTTATGGATAACTTTGGTCATTTTGTAGTGAAACAAGAGCATTATGCTGATGAAACTGGGATCTTTAAGTAACATCTGCAGGCAAATATTCTAAGCAATTTCTTCCACCAACTGCACCAAAACTGAACGTTCCATAGCCGGGAGAAAAAAAACCATACCAAAAACGACAGCTCGTGACTAGAGCCAGTTCTAGGGCAGCATGACCTGGACTGTCATCCTGTACATCTATAGCGCTGGCCTTGTCTATTGCCAGGGCTATTGCCAGAAGCATTTTAGTTTCGGTTCCCTGCACCAATACCTCTGTCTACGAAAGCAGTAACATTGTCTGCTTTGTCTCTCGAAATACAGGTATGCCAATGCTTGGAAACAACCTTTTGGGTCCAAGTGTACAGTCCATAGCATGCTATCACAGACTTCTGTGTTGTGTTTTGCTCAGAAAACAATAAAACTGCTGAATTGTCCAAACAGGTGCTCCATACGTTTATTGCCATGATAGTCTAAAGTCCTCTACTTAGAAGCTGGGTTGGTCATTTGTTCTGTCCTTCAGAACAACACTGTCCTTCAGCTTTAGGATTTTGTTGGCTGGTTGCTAAAAACTTAGATGAACCGTTGTATTGTCATAGCTTTCATTTTGTTAGGGTAAATAATACAAGTTTTTTCTCCTTTTCCAAGATACACTATGCGTACTACCTCATCACCAGTTCATAGTCTATTGGTTATGATGCAGCACTCAGTTTAGTTAGAAGAACTTGAAGCAAATCTCAGACAGCTACAATTCCAAATAAGTATATATGCACTATCCAATTATGTTAAAATAATATTTAGCTAAACACATAACATAGAGAGTTGGAGCCAAGTCTAAAGTGCACTGTTATATGCCTTACTGCGTTACTAATGAGACAACCTCCTGACAAGAGAAAATACAAATATATTGTAGAGAAACTGTTCAACCTGCCTGATAGAGCCTGGTACACACCCAACACTTTTTTCTACTGAGTTGCTTAACATGCCCAAGCTTTTCAAAAAGACCTAGCGATTTAGGCTCTTCCTAAAATATTGCACATTTTGAGGTCTTGTGTTCTGAAATTAGATCCTCAAAGTCTCTAGTCAATAAAAAAATCTCAACTAGCAGGGATACAGGAAGGGAATTCAATTAGCCATTAACTCATTTATCAAAAATGTTTTCCTTCTTTGGCAACAGACAAACACTTGATCCTGCAGTGCAATACAAAATGAACCATCAAAGAAGAGGAGTTGCGTTAATCTTCAATCATGAGCGCTTTTTTTGGCATTTGAGGCTGCCAGACAGACGTGGGACTCTTGCAGACAGAAACAATCTGAAACGCAGGTGAGAAACTTGGGTTTCTCTACTCAAGCTTAAAAAACTAAACTTTAGAAATCATGGTCAAATAGGTAGTTACTTAAATCTTACATTTAAGTGTAGAACAAAAGATTTTGCAGACATCAGCACCTATGCAACTTTGGCAAAGCAAGCCATAATAAAAAAGCTTCAAGGCACAGTCCTTTGAGTCACAGAAACTGCTGGCACAAGTCCTGTGATTTCAGTGTATCCAGACCTCTCTTAGGACAAACTCTTTGAAGTAACTTTAGGTATTACACCTGCACTTGATACCAGTTTGAGTTCAAAATCAATCTTAGTAGTTTTTTTTATGAATATTCATTCTCTCACAGGGAAAGCAACTGTGTTGGTAGCAACTGACATGTAATTTGAGCAAGATTTTTACTGATAGTGATGTGTTTTAACAATAGTTTGACAGACCTCGGATTTGAAGTCAGACATTTTGATGATCTGAAAGCAGAAGATGTGCTGCAGAAAATTTGTGAAGGTAGGAGATTATATATTGGTTATGTCTAATTATTTGTAGCAGAATTTCCAGATATCTTTTCTTCCGTTCTCTCTGTTCATCTAATTTAAAATAATTTTTGTGCACAGGGGAGTTATTTAACATTAGAAGGACTTAAGGGTTAGACTTCAGATTATTTTATTGCAATGTAAGTGAAGCTTCTGTGGAGAGAACTAATGAAGTCGCTAAGAGCTGAAAGAAAGTACCTGCAGCTGGGAGAAGTTAGTAACATTCTTCTTTTTACTTGTAGTGGCCCTTATCTTTAGCCATCTTGAATCATTGCACCTTCAAATTTCTGCAGTGTTACACTATGTGAAAACAGGGTTCATTTGAAAAAGGACTGATGGGAGATTAAATTATATGATACAAATGTACAATGTTTTTTAAACCTAAAGATCACTGTTAGTCATCTAAGCACCACTTGACTATTTCAGCCTCTAAGGATGACCACAGCAATGCTGACTGTTTTGTTTGTGTGTTCCTGAGTCATGGTGAGAATGATCATATTTATGCATATGATGCCCAAATCAAAATTGAGACAATCACAGACATGTTCAGAGGAGACAAGTGCCAGAGTCTGGTAGGAAAACCGAAGATATTTATCATTCAGGTAAGATGTCTGTTTCTGACTTCAGTGGAGTTAACACTGACCTATGTCTTCTTGTAATACAGAAGTCAGTCTTCCTGATACAGTCTTTCCACAAGGGAAGGTTTTTGCATCTTTAGGAAAAAAGGTATGGAAAACTCTTCCTTAAAGGCATTTAAGACAAGGATTCTTCTCTTTCTTTAAAAACCTTTATGTACACAAGTGTTAATATTATGATTCTAGCTGTATTTAATAAGAAGTAATTTTATGAAGAGCAACCCAAATTAAGTCCATGTTGCATTGACTGGCAGTGTATATTTAATGGCATAGAAGACAGTATCATTTTTTGAGAAAGCTGTGTACAGCCTCAGCTCAGTTCGTACTGTTCACACCTCATAGCACTAGGCTAGGCTGTAGAAGGCTATCAAACCTCCTTACCTTCACTGTTTCCTTCTAGGCGAGTCCCCTTACTTGATCCTTAGAGAAGTTGGGTTTTGTGGGGTTTTTGTTTGGTTGGTTTTGGTGGTGGTGGTGATGTTTTTTCTCATTTTCTTTATTTTTTTGGTTTTTTTTCCTTTCTGTCCATGACCAATACTTGGCATCTCTGTAGAATTTAAAGCATCAGTTTAAGGTTTTATTGTCTCAGAAATACTGCTTGTGCTAAGTGGTCAAATAAAGCCCGTATGTAATCACCTGTTCCACTCCTTGGTTCACAGGATAAGGCAAGTTGGAAGGGACCTCAGGAGGTCTCTGGTCCAGCCTCCTGTACAAAGCAGAATCGGTTATGGGGTCAAACCAGGTTACACAGGGCTTTATCCCATCTTTGTCGAGATTACAATTAGGAAACGCAAATGAGAACCTGGCCTTGAGCAGATTGTAATTGTAGTAGTTTATAGAGTAATTCTAAGAATTACCTTTTTTTCAAATGAAAGCTTCCTTAGGCACAAGGCCGCCGCAAGAATCAGAAAATTGTTAATTCATCTTTCATTAAGACTCATTCAGCTTTGATTTTTTTTTTTTTACAGGTGCCAAAGATGGAAAAATATTTACATATTTCAATTTTAAGTTATAAGTAATACTTAGAAACACTTATAATATATACTCATCAAAAAGCAAGTTAATGTAATTCAGTTCATCAAATGAGTTCTTTTACAGCACAATCGGTATAGCATTTACCTTTGGTAATCAGAGGAAACAGCACGGATGGAACTTCATCACTGTAAATGAAAGAAGATTTTCATGGTTTTCTTTCTAGTGACAGTTCTTAACTAATGCTCCTTACCTACTTTGTATCTTCTGAGTGTGTTCCTACCTTCTTATCCTCCATGTATAGCCTTTCTGCAATACTGACAATACTGGGCTCACTTACCAGCTTGTCACAAAAAATCCTCCCTCAACTAACACATTTGAGACTGAAATAAGAGCAGAAATGTAACAGCGTATAATGATAGCTGTGCTTCAGAGTATTTATTCAATGCTGCCTTGCCAACAGGTCCGAGGGAAGTGACTCTTCCTCTCTACTCAGCACTGGTGAGGCTGCATCTGAAGTACTGTGTCCAGTTCTGGGTTCCCCAGCACAAGAAAGATACAGACTTACTGGAGTGAGTCCTGCAAAGGGCCACAAAGATGATTAAGGGACTGGAGCATCTCTCATATGAGGAGAGGCTGAGAGAGCTGGGACTGTTCAGCTTGGACGAGATGGCTCTGGGGAATCTTATCAATGTTATAAACACCTGGTGGGAGGGAATAAAGAATAGGGAGCCAGGCTCTTTTCAGTGGTGCCCAGTGACAGGACAAGAGCCAACTGGTGCTAATTAAAACGTGACATTCCATCTCAACAGAGGAAAACACTTTTTTACTGTGAGGATGGTCAAACACTGGAAGAGGTCACCCGAGAGGTTGTGGAGTCTCCATCTACGAAGATACTTGAAAACTGACTGGACGTAGACCAGGCCAACCTGCTCTAGCTAACCCTGCTTGAGCCAGGGGGGTTGGACTAGGTGATCTCAAGAGGTCCCTTCCAACCTCAGTGATTCTGCGATCATCTCAGAGCTTTCACTAGACTTCGTCACCAATATTTTAACTGATAGAGAAGTAAATGGGTCTTTCTGAATCCAGACTCATGGTAATGTGGAACACCTAACAACAGAAATCCCCTCTGGTTAGCGTCAGAAGTATCATATTAACATAGGTGAGTTTGGCAGAGGTGAAAGCATAACAATAATTCTCACCAACAGGCATGTCGAGGTGATAAACATGACAATCCAGTTATTGCTCAGGATTCAACAGATGGTAGTGGTGAATCTGTTGTCAGTGAGACTGAAGTGGATGCAGCTGGTGTCTATACCCTGCCTGCTGGAGCAGACTTTATCATGTGCTACTCTGTGGCGCAAGGTAGGTTCTAATATTTTACATCTGATGTCTGATACTTCACTGTAACAAGCTTGAACACTTCTCCATTTTGCAGTTGAAATAACAAGTACAGTTCCAGGTCATCTGTTTTGCATGTCTGATAAGTGACATCTTGTTTGGGAAAGAGCCTGACATGTTAAGGAAAGAGTAAAAATAAACCATCAAGGTTGCAGTTAGTTTGCCAAGCAGAAACATTCTCATCGTAATCTTGCTGCTGAGCTGTCTGCTGACAGCAAGGATTCCCCTTTTTTCCAGGACTGTAGAATTCTGGTGGCTTATAAATTTCCTTGCACTACGTGGCTGTCCTCTCCAGTCCTTCACATTATCTTGTCCTCAGTCCCATCTGCTCTCTTGTAATGTGCAGATACAACCCTGTAAGCTACCAGTCCCTGAACCATGCTCCTCTTGGCTGAGCACTGTAAGTGATCTCAAAGCCGTTACCCATCTACGGTTTCCAGTGAAATTACATAATTGGCTAAGTAAGATTTACACCCATCCCTTACGGATGCAGCTAGCGAGCAGTAACTCTCATGAATATTTTTCAAGTGGCATCACTACTTGCATCTGCATGTAATTTTATGTTCCTCTTCTACAATAGGTTACTTTTCTCATCGTGAAACTGTAAATGGCTCCTGGTACATTCAAGATTTATGTGAGGCACTTAGGAAGCACGGCTCTTCCTTGGAGTTCACAGAACTTCTTACTGTCGTTAACAGGAAAGTATCTCATCGCAAAGTGGATATGTGCAGAGACATTAATGCTATAGGAAAAAAGCAGATTCCCTGTTTTGCCTCAATGTTAACTAAAAAATTGTATTTTCATCCAAAAATCTAAGTAGATTATTATTTAACAATGACAACCATTAACTAATACTTACTGCAGAAGTGAAAAACACCATCTTAGTTTAGGACACCAATATTGTACAAGATTGTTTGCAAAAACACTGGGATCAAACAACATAGTTTGTATATATAACAGTTTCTAAAATCTTCAAGCAATTTTAAAGCTAATATTACAGCTGTGTTCGTCTCAGGGAATTTGGGAAAAGTTGACTGGTGCTCAGATTTTATTCAAATTGGTACTCCAGATTATTTTTTTTCTTAAAAGTTTTTTGCTTGATTGCCATCTAACTATGGCACATTTTACTATTTCCTAAAACATTTCATATGTTGCATTAGATTAGCTTTTCTTACTCCAGGAGCACGGTTTACAGGGAATATGTTTGTAGGGCATCTTTTAAAATCTTTGGACAGCAGTATCCACCGTCCAATTTTTGTGGATTTATAGCTTTTTAGACATTTTTAAATTTTCTCTCAACACTAAAAAGGAACTTAACTCATTTAGTACAACTGTTGTGTTAATACAGATAAAGGACTTATTTTTGCTTGCACGTCATTTATGTTTGGGGCACAATTAAAGCTTGCTGGTGCTTTGCATCCTCAGGAGAAAAGCAACCAGTAGTGAAATGAGACCATGTACAGCTGGCTTAGCGTGACTTTGGGTAAGCTCACCTTGTACACATCTCTAAAGCTAAAGCAAATCATTTCAAGGTTCCAGGCTCACTTACAACTGCTGGACATCTCTAGGCAGCTCTGCAAAATACAACACATGCAAAACCTTCATACTTCAGGCCTTGGTGTTGGATCAGCCTCTTCCTCCCCTTGGCCCCAGAGGAGATCAGCCTTACGCTCTCATGGGGTATGTAAAAGTGATAGTGTGTTTGTCACCACAGGATGTTGCACCATAGGATTGTTACTACTGCAGCATCAGTAATTTCAATGATACTTACTAGAAGCAATTATTTCTTTTATTTTTTTTTACATTATTGGTACATACACTTAACTCTGGGGGACAATGGAGAACTCAAGCTGAGAAAAGTGTCTTAATCCACTTTCCTGGGTATAAAATAATTGATTTACTGGCTCTGCTTTAGTTAAATCTTTCTATATACTATGTTTTGAGTCACAGATGTTAAATCTTACTATGGCTACTGTTAAGCTTTGTATAAATCATGAATGTATGACTTTGAATGTTTTGATAAATTCTTTCAATAAAATGCAACAGTGAAACATAAATGATTTTATAGTAAATGAGTTTGATAAATCTTACTTTCCCAGCAATATTTACTAAAAAAGCTTACTTGTAATGCAAGTCTAACCTTCACCAATGGTGTTAGATCAAGCACACAGCTAGGGAAAGGAAAACAGTAACTTCAGGAAAACAAATCCTTACTACTCAATGAAGAAAATTATTCTATGAGCTACTGCTGTGCTATAATAAATAGTCCTAAAAAGACAGCCCTTGTTCTATAAAACATCCCTGTCATTTTACCAGCAGGCACAATGCCTCCATTTTACTAATAGAGATTTGACAAATATCTTGAAAAACTTTGATTCAGCAGCTTCTTTATAGTATTTAAAAAAAACCCCAAACCAACCCAAACCATCAAGCGACCAAATAGTTTTTTATATATATTTATTGCAACTATCAAAACTAGTGATCAAAAATATCCAGTTTCTATAGAGTAACTAAATGTTCCTATCAGCTTTGAAAGGGCAATTCTAATATATACAAAACCAAAGTCAGTCCTTGTCATTGATTTCCTGGATTGGAAGCCTCAGGTGCAGAGGTTGGCGCAGACGCCTCAGGGATTCTTCTGCCTGCCAGTGCAAGAAAGAGTGAGAGTTCATCCTTCTGCAGCCCTCCATTTTCTCCTCCTCTTTCACACATCCAGTATCTTTCCTTTCTCAGGAGGCATTGGTCTTACACAAGAAACCGAACTAATCAAATGGAGGACGCTGAACGTTTACAGACCTGCTCAGGTCATTCAGCCAGTCTCCAGCGAGAAGCATGTGCCCTGCCCATCCACCCACTCACCCACACCCCAAAGTACTATTTTCTTGAAATTACAAAATTCATACTCAAAGGCTACTGAAAAAGCATCAAACTCTAGCCTTATGCCAAAGGTGGCTCATGAAACGATACCCTGAACCACAGGTCTTGAACTAAAATTAGGGGTAGTTTCAATTTTCTTTTATGAGACATTGAACACAGGGCTGGGGAGATGGAACCAGGGAGTAAGAGTTGAGCAGTGGGATCTGCTATGTTTTTTCATGAAGATTACAAAGCTTCTCCCAGGCACACACATCACCACCTTTTACAGAATATGGGCGACTGGATGGAAATCTAAGCCTTTTACCTGAAGAATAGGATTAAGTTGTCAAATGCTGAACTCTGCAAGACAGTTTCCTTCCAAGGAAGGGAGAAGATTGTGTTACCCCAGCAATGCAGCAAACACACTGCCTCCGAAAGCAATACAGCTTTTCTATTAAAATGGCTGAAAATGCAACATATTCCAGCATGCAAAAGATGGATGCGTAGGGCTGATAAACTGACTGACTTGTTTTAAATTAAATTCATGAAGGTCTCCCTTTCTGGTGACTTACTGAAGTAGTTTATATATCAATGGCAAACATTGTATGGTTATTTAAACAGCTCAAACTGGCTGATAAGCAATACACTGTTTGTTTTGAATGTAAGTAACAAACCTTGAGGTCAATCTTCTGTTAGCTGAGAGTTAACTGAAAAAGTCTTAACCCAGAGGCTACCTCGTTATTTAAGGACTGTATTTAAATACCTCTGCTAGGTCTTCTTTGAGCTTGTTATATCGTTCCACATTAAAATGCTGTTTTTTGGATTTCTGATAGAAGTAGTGGAGGAACTGCCTGTCTTTAGCGTCAGGGTAAATGTAGTCCTGGTGAAGAAAGCAGGGCACATATTTGGGGTTAGCAAGACAACTGGGTAGAGGTCAGAAGATTACCTGCACAAATGAGTTTTCAATAGAAATTCAGCCTGTTTCAGGAAGATTTATCTAGTTCAACACACACATATGTTCTGTTAAGAGGCTACATATGAAGTAGGCCCTTATAGGTCATAAGGGCCTTTAAGACACATGGTAGGAATAATTTCTATCGCGTCTAAAGGAATTTTCAATGATAAGAAAGACACAGCGTGATCTTCATGACTGGAGCCGCCTGAGTCAACGGACACTACTTCCAAGGAGTCAGAGAAAGTTCAACTACTATTTCTCAAAGACTTATCTGAAAGCCTCAAGCAGCGGTGCCATCAGCTGTTCAAAAAAGCCAAGTAGTAATCTCTTTATCTACCCACATACTGAGAGTAGGAATGCCTTAGCCCTTCTTAAAAATCAGTGAGAAGGAGTAAAACTCGCATTCAGAGCCAGCTGTTCATAAAAACAGACACGTCTCCCCTTTTCACTAAAGGAACCTGATGTCTCAGGAGGTCTGTAGATCCATTGGTGTTATGGAAAGAAGCGTTGGCTACTCTTCCACATACTTCCATAACAAAAAGAGTTTTGCATGACAACGTTTGACATCAAGATGTCCACTTTGGGAGTAAAGTACAGAGCTAAAACAGGAAAAAGAAACATTCCTCGAAGTCTTACAGGATTTCAGGACAAGTCTATATTGTGCAACTCAGTTAAGATCTGTTTTTTTGTTACTCAGCAAAATTTTTTATTCTAAACAAAGCCTGTTTCCTGCCCCATTTTAGCTGTCCTAGATTTACCTCCATTCATTCAAAGTCAAGGAAAAGCAGTCAGATTATGATGAACAATAACATTTTTTCAGGCACTAAATTCGGTATATTTCAATAACGCAACTGCCAGATTTCCAAACCATTTGGCACCCTGCACCATTTATATGTAAACTCCAGCAAATAAAAGCTACTGTTCAGTGATTTGCTCCCTGGCCTGCTGTAAGGCAGCAATCACAAACTGGCACAGCACTAGTAGTTGCTCTCCCTTTAGAGCGATGAGCAAGGTGCCATTTACTATTCAAAGTGATCTACAAAAATTTAAAATGAAAGAAGAGACTTCTTTCATCACTTTTCATTCCCTAGGTTATGAAATCTTACAGATAGTAGTTCTGCTCAGCAGCTGGTCTGCAGTTCACGTGTAACAGTACTTGGCTTGACTTCGCATAATGTAATGTTCGTATCCAGCCCCATTAGGGATCAAACAAGTCCCTACCTGATGGCAGGGCTACGTACTGAACTATATTTTCATCAGAGCCCAAACATCGTGATTTTCAGAGTCAGTTTTCCTCCTTTACCATACTCCAGACATTTACAAAAGGAGGACTTACCTGTTTAGTAAGAACAAAGTAGGCATAGAAAGCCATGGCACTCCCGTAAGTGATGAAGTATGTGACTGGCTCCATGATGTCCCACGAATAGACCCACCAGGTGAGCCATGCCAATGCTCCCCCTTGTGTTGACATCAGAGCTAAGCCAACCCATAAAAGCCTGGAGGTCTTTGCATCTGCACTGTCCGTGATTCTGGCTTTCATCTAAGGAAAAGCAATACAGAAACCTGTTCAAGCAAACATGAGTGGAACTGATAAGCGGCTCCTCAACTATGTTTCCTCCTGCTGGGCTAGATCCTTTTTCAGGATCTTTTACTGACTCCTCTTACTGACTTAACCCTGCCAAGAAAGAAAAGGACTGAAATCCAAGGACAACCAGATCTCCTGGCTGTTATGCACCAAGAAATGCTGCTTTTAATCTCTCCTTCCCACTACTGGGGATTTATGTCTATTGGATTTCCATTTACCATTCAAGGCAGCTCTGGTTAATGCTGAGGCTGGTCCTCACAAAGCAGGTCTGAAGTCAAGGAAAAGTCTGTCCACTTTGTCAGACTCTTTCTCGCTTCCTCCCCTCATGCTGGGTTAGCTTAGCCTGCCCTAAATCAACATTCATACCTTCCCGTCTTGGATTACGGCAACCATTAGCCCAAACAATTTGCCTTGCTGCCTTGGTGATGTAGAAAACCCTAGCTTAAGCCACAGATTACTTCTACCTCACCATTGTTTTTTCTGTAATGGGTATTCAGAACTCATAGAGCAACAGGTGACTAAAAGGACTTTCCATCCCAATACTAGCCGTGCTGAGGCTTGTTCATAACAGCTTTCTCTAGGTGTTGTGGTTTCTAACCAGGGCATGTGCATAACAGGAGGGAAAAGAACTGAATTGAAAATAATTTGAATTATATTTGAATCGACCCTCATTTGCATAACAAACAAAACAGACACACCCTAGCCATTCATGCTGATTTTTTTCTATCACAGGACTTACTCTTGATGAAAGGAAATGCTTTTGAGGTTTTTTTTTTTTTAAAAAAAAATCCAACCCCACTTTCCAACCTGTTCAAGAGGCAGCAGCTCTTCTTTCAGATGGTCCAGTTTCTGTAGCAATTCTCTCTCTTTCCTGATCTGGTGATCTTCTAAATGTAGAGCCACAAACAGTCTGTGAACCAAGGATTTGATATCTTCCATTTCAGTAGCATGCTCACTACTCAGCTTATCTGAAATGAACATGTTTGTCATATAAAATATTTCAAGAACCTACCCTTCTTCATTCTCTCCCCACCTCCAACCTCAAAAAGCAGGACCATCCAATGGTAAAAAAAAAAAAAAAGAGAGACAAATTCCTTTTTCCAGACAGGTTCCAGTTTTCTGAGACTTCCCATGCCTTTCACTAGATGAAGTGAGATAATCAGAGTTACTAAGCATCGCTCTTACCTTTTACAGGAGGTGACACACTGTATGCTGTGTTGTTGATAACAAGTTTAAAGTCATTCATCAATAAGACCTCCATCAAGGTTGCATCGGAGACCTTGCTACCATCTGTGGAAGAAAGATTTAAGTTCTAAATCATTTATCATACAGAATCTTAAACATTAGCTGATATCCCTTCAGAAAAGTGCTAGAGTTCTTTATTAATAATGTTTGGAAGGGAACTCTACTTCTAGTAAATCTGGTAACTGATACTAAAAAGTAAGGAGGAGCACATCAACACAGAGTGCAGGCCTGAATGCTTTCTCTAACAGTGTCGTTTGGACTTGCCACTACTATGAGCAGACTTGCATTTTCTTGTGTTACAATTACAACTAGTATTGACCCATTGGGAAGGGGAGGGCAGAAGAAAAAGAAGTCTTGCATAAAACAGCAACAAATTGCAACATAAACATCTGCATTTTTGTTTCTCCATTCACACACAAGTTTGCATCTTCACTAGGACAAAGGGTTTTGGGAAATTAAAAGACCTTCAAAGACCTCATCTTCAGTTACAGATTTATGTCTTTCTTTAAACAAGCTCTTCTAGTCAAAAGGAGCAATTCTGGTCAGTAGTGGTGTTCAGATTTTTATTAATGGTACTTGCAATCACTCTGTTTCAGCATCAGATGTGACTGGGAGTTAAGAAGTAGATAGCTAGACTGTCCAGCACAAGGCAGACCAGGAGCCACAGAGGTCTTAGTCTAAAAAGCTCTGGAGAACCCTTTTCTACTTTTCCTTTTTATGCAAAAATTTACATGAATGCTACCCCATCAGCAACACAGAGAACAGGCTGAGAAAAAAACCCAAACATATCTATTTTCAATGACTTAAAATCAGAGACAAGGGAGCAACTGTGACATTCAATCAGGAAAGCTAGTTGTTGAAGATTTTATCCTGCTTTTATATTTGTTCCTTCTATTCATTCCCTCTCCGCCATTTTTCTTTGCCAAAGGCCCTTTCACCCAAAAGGCAGAATCTATGTCTGCCTAGGGCTTAGAAAAGATTTGCCACTGGTAGATGGACCACAACTTCAATATATTAAAAGGCTCATCCAACAGCATGGACATACTGCAGCCCTTCCCAGGGCATTCTCAACACAGCAGATCTTGCAAGATCAGTGCCCTGGCAACACTTCTGATTGCCTGAACAACAGGAAAAATAGCTGCATCGAAATGAGAAATGGATCCCTTCCTATTTTACATTCAATACACAAAGGCAGAGGTAATCTAAAACCTCTGGTGAAATGTAAAAGATCTGTTTTGTCCCATCTCTGCTTGTTGTTTCCCTGTTTAAAGGGGCGTGAAGTTTGTAAATAACCTCTTTTCTTTAGTATATTACTACTCTTCCTGCCTGCCTGCTTTCATATCTCCTCTCCATTTCACCGTCCACCACACCTCACCGCAGCTAAGACACAAAGGAACACATCACATCCCATGGGGAGCTGAAGAGACTGAAAAGAAGCTCCCAGAGTCACTACTAGCAACATGTAATGGTGGATCCCCGGAGCTCTCACTGGCCCAAGACCAGCAGATCCCAGAGCCACCCAGTAAAACCAGCCCCCATAGGGGGTTCAGGTGGCCCAAGAACCCCCGGAGCTGCACACCATTGCTGCTGGACACATCGCTGTGGCATGGGGGGGTTCAAAAGCCACAGAGCAGCTGTTCCACGGTAGCAGTTTGACATATACATATACATTTCATATACATAAAAAGGGCATCTTCCCCTGCCCCTGCCAAGGGGTGGGCAGTGGTGGAAAACAGCAGCTTTACTCCTGAGATGAATAATGATCAGGCTACAAAAGATGAAGATTTTTGTATGTAAGTATTTGTCACAGTGCTACTGCCCCAGCTCCTCCATCTGTCCCCACATGCCCACTACAGAAAGGCACTGTAGATAACCCCACACCTGCAATTATTTATTCAGTGGAACTCTGTTCTCGGGCCCCATCTGCTGCGGCTGAGACTACTGAACTCCATGAGCTAACACACCAGCTGGCTCCCTGACCCACTCTGTGAGGGTAGCAAAGCAAACCTGGAAGGCTATCACTTGCAATCCAAAATCTGAAATTTTAATGTGCCCATCCACTAATTTCTTTTTTTTTCTTTTTTTTTTTTTACAGTGTAATACAACATCAATGCTCATTTGCATGTAATTTATTAAGGTGACATTTATAAGGTGGCATTTAAGCAAAAAATGCTTTCCAAAAGAAGTGCCAGACAGATTCTTTGTTCTGGATGTGATACAACACCGATTTATTATCCTGTCCAACCTTTCATTAACTGAAAAGCAGAAAAGTTTGGGGGGAAGGGAGGTGTTTTATTTTAGAAAATTCCCCACAGGCTTTCAGCAAAAGGCTACTTTCCTTCCTATAGCTAAGCACAAGTGTTCAACAGAAGTTTTGCAGGACCAAAATTGAATCCACAGAAAATGAAAGCGAGTCATCATACACAGCACTAATACTTTCAATTAAGGCTGGGTTTCATTTAATGGCTAAATGACACAGAAGACGTGTCTGCACTAAATCAAGGCTTCATCATTTTTCTTTAATAATAAATGCTTAAATTCAACTCTCGGCACTTGACCAATAGTTTCTCTTTACAGTATCAGTTTCCTAATAAATTAAGCATCTAAGCTGTTCTCTAACATTACAATTGCCCAGCACTTGAAAAGTACAGAGCAGAGAACTGTTTAACAGTCATCATTTTAATCAAAGTGGACAATGTTTCTATTTCAAAGTCGGGGCGGTGAGGTGGCATTAAACAGATGGGACGGGATGAAAACGGCCCCAATTCCTTTCCACTTTGGAACCCACTGCCGGTCCATGCCAAAATGCCAGACTTGTAGGTTTCTTACATAAATTATCTTATGCTTCACAAGTGACCCATATTTGCACTGAAGCAGAATGAGTAGTTAGCTTTTGCTGACACACCACAGAAGAATGGGATTCAGCAATGAATCACAAATACCTCTGTCATGGATGTCTCTGCACAGATAGCAGTACTCAGAGGTTAACTGTTTGCTGGTGCATGTTCTTGGCTAGCCCTGCCTCACCCCAGTAAGAAATCCTTTTTAGTGAAAACTTCCATGTTAAGGGTAAGGCAAGCTACTGACAATGACTATTTGTTACAGAGGCTTCTGAAGATACAAGAGTCTCTTACAAAATTATCTTTTTCAAGAGAATTTTCTACCTTTACTGCCTAGCAGACACAGCATTAAAAAAACCCAACCAACCAAACAAACAAACAAAAAAAAAACCCCACCCCAAAGTTCCTGGGTACACAAAGCTCATGCACACACTGGGATCCACAGAGATCACATCTCCATTGCTCTAGAGGATAAAAATATATTGTTCTATGGGGTATTTTCTTGTTTTACTAAATGTGCTCTCAAAGGCAACTAAAGCAGCTTCTCCTAGATCTGTGGCTTCCTGATCTTCTAGGAGCATCAATCTATTTTCAGCTCCTTTAAGAGTCCCTGCAGCCCTCTGCAATATCAACCTGGAAGAAAGGGAACATTACGAATGCCCCCAGTTATGAAACTTTGGACCAACTTTCCTTGACCCCATCCTTTCTTCTGTTTATGTGTTACGTGATGGAAAACAAATCTTTCTACAGGGATGTAGCTATCTTTTTTTCTTTCTTTCTGTCTTTTTAGGGGGGTGAGAACGGAAGGGAAGAAACAGATGCTTTTAGTTAGCCAAATTCAAGTACCTATTCTACCAGATTCAGACAAGAAAGCTACATCTCTGTTCTACTTTGGAGATTGAGTCCTTCTCCAGGACCAGGACAGGGGTTGCAAGACTTTTCAGAACTACTGAGGAAAAACTACAAAGCACTGCCAAAATACAAAACAAGTTGTCTTGGAAATAAAATGAAAAACCAATTTAACTAACTGGATGTTAGCTTTTATCAACAGGCAGACCAAAGAGACAAAGCACATGAAAAGAGTGAGCAGAGCTTGAGAAAATTATCTGAAGACTTGGGACAATGGGATAAACAGTATGCTACAAGGAGGAAAGACCACATCAATGCTAACGTATCAGTATAGCTTTTTCTTTTCAACCCAAGGGCCCCAAAGTACTGTACTCCAGCTGATGAATGAAACCTCCCCAAAGACTCAAAAAGCTGCCCTTTATCATTGCACACAGTATTCGGTTGCTTAGCTCTTAGTAAGTTTTCCATATGAGTTCAAGTTTGTGGTAAGGCAAATGGATTCTTCCAGCTCCGAGTAACACTGAGCAACTGGCAGACATCACATTAAAGAGCCCAACTGGTTGTCTTTAAGAATGATCATGGAGGACAAGGGAAGAAAAAGCTATCAAGGAAACCAGAAGAGAGACACTTATTTAAAGGCAGCATTACAAAGAGAAGCTACCTGAAAAAGATAATAGAGGACACTACTGGGATATAGGGAAGGTTACAGTAATATGTCCAATTTTGCATTTTTAATCAGCCTTTCCAAGAGGACTGAGATATTAAATTTGAAACACCAATAAACTCCAGAAGCATTCAAGGGCTACCCCAACAGCAACAATGCTAAACCTGATGGAAGACTGAACTCGTGCTTCAGGAGAGAAGTACAGTCCATTTGAAAAGGAATGTATTCATTTTGAGGAAAAACAGAAATGTGAGATACCTGTCGCAAAGACTTCTGCCCTCTCAATTCCTTTATCTTCTCTCTGCACATCCTGCAGGAATGCCCCTACGGTGGTCACCATTGGCTTCACAGTGAAACGACAGCGTTCACTTCTTGTGGGCAGTGTAAGAGTTATCACAGGAAGACCATGTCTGTAATTAATAGTTACTTCTGGGGGGCGGAAAAGAAAATTAAGTTAAAAAGTCATATTGTAAGTTGTAGTTTAATTTAAAAGCTGTTTTTAAAACACAGGATGAATAAAGAAAACCACACAAAACATTCTAGATTTCTCTAATGAATATAGTACTTCTATTTCTGGGATATATAGATATATATAACATGCAATTAATGTAATCTCATCCTACTCCCACAAAATAAATGAAAAACTTGTTGACATTGATGGGAAGGGGGAAAACCTGCTGGGCAAGCTTACCATCAGATGGCACCAGTGTGCTGTAAGGTGCTCCCTCCCGGCCCCTCCAAGCTCCAGCGTGCCTCCACAGCAGCACCTGCAGCATGGACACAGGGAGCTTGCTTTAGAAAGGTTAGGATGCAAGATTTATCTGGTCAAAGGCAGTGCCCAGCCTGTCACCGTGATCTGCGTCTGTGTGATCTGACAGCAGCGGTGTCCTTATGAGGAAAAATCCCTCGCTTTCTATCTCCCTGATTTCTATTTAAAAGATGGAACCATCTCTATAGAAAGCATAAACGTTGCCAAGGGTATTAAGGTATTGCCCATAGTTTAACTTTTTGTCTAGCATGGTGTAAATAACTAAGGAAAAAGGGAAAGGGGAAGGAAAGAAAGGAAGAAAAATATGCAGTGTTTCTGAAGTGCTTCATGCAACTCTTACAATAAGCACTCTCCTCTACCCCATAAACAGCCACTTCAAAGATCTCTATATCGTGGTGCCTGAAGGCAGAAGCGTTCTGCAGCAGTTCAGAGTCCGCAGTGTAACTTAAAACAGTGTGCATGGTTTCAGTGAAGTCTTTTGCTGCTGCATCACAAACAGAATGGTACTCTTCATAATCTCAAACAAAATAAAAGCCAATGCAGACTGATGTCACTCCCCTTTGCTTCATAATATATATCATATACCAAAAGTTAACTATTGATATTCATGGTGTTAAAAGACAATAACAACAATGCGGGTTGCCAAAGTATGCAAGATACTTTATTTTTATTTTCTGAATCTGAACAGCTGTTTCAACTGCAGCTGAGATGCTGCTGCAACTAACAGCACCACCAGCCTCTGGTATCACATCAAAGGACACTCATCCAGACGCAAGAAGTACCCCCTACGCCCTGGGACAGTGCTGACAGCAGGTTTTTGAACCTGCATGGCTGCGCTCCCAAGCCCATCCCTTCCAGGAATGTTAGTAAGAACCATCAAGACGCTTCCACACGGCCATGTCAAAACAGACAAGACAAACTGCTCTGAGTAGACCCGTGTACTTAAAGCAGTCCAGCCATGCTGTAGAAGATGCAACTACTCTGACACAAAAGCACTCTGCTTCTACAGCTAGTCCCCCTGCACAAGGAGAGGAACAATTTTATTGCAGCGACTCCTGCAAAGCAACTAAGTGTAACAGACAGAAGTAGGAAGGGAAATCACATCCCTGACTACACTGGTTACAAAAATTGTGCGTGGGCTGGACGAAGGCATGGCGTTTGAAATGTGAGAGCTGGGGGAAGTGCAAAACAATGTGGGGAGAGATGACAAGGAGTGATTCTCCCTCTGGTAAGCTTTATAACTCATCTTTGTGAAGACCACAACATTTCATAGTCTGTAAGCTAATCTCCTTCAACAAGGCAGGAAAGGAAAGCTACAAATGCAAGAGGCCTCTGCCCATTCAGTATGCCAAGCACTGCTCACCATGTTCATGTGATTTATTTGTTTTTAAAGAATCACAAGCTTGACTGTCTGGATAGGAATATCCTATTTAGTTAAATAAAGAATTCACCTGTACAAAATAAATCTGTGTGTTTCAAGGATAATGACCTTGCCCTAGCTTTCTACCTGGAACAATCACTTTTCAGGATTTAAAGAAAATGAATCACACTGGGAGTTTCCAATAATGAGATGGCATCAAAGGCACTCAGAAACAGACTAAATAGCAAAATACCTTAAACACAAGACGACTGTAAAAAAAAAAAAAAAAAAAAAAAAAAAGGGTAGACACTAGGAGTGCAAGAATGCCAAATGGCGACCCAGAGCTAGGACACATGCAGTAACTTGTTTGTTTCTCCAGCAGAGCAACAGACTTTCACAGAATCAGAGAATGGCAGGGGTTGGAAGGGACCTCTGGAGATCATCTTGTCCAACCCCCCTGCTTCAGCAGGTTCACCTGGAGCAGGGTGCACAGGACTGCGTCCAGGCGGGTTTTGAATATTTCCAGACAAGGAGACTCCACAACCTCTCTGGGCAGCCTGTTCCAGTGCTCTGTCACCCTCACAGTAAAGAAGTTTTTTCCCATGTTCAGGTGGAACTTCCTGTATTCCAGTTTGTGCCCATTGCCCCTTGTCCTGTCATTGGGCACCACTGAAAAGCACCTGGCCCCATCCTCTTGACACCCACCCTTCAGATATTTATAAGCAGTAACAAGGTCCCCCCTCAGTCTTCTCTTCTCCAGGCTGAACAGACCCAGGTCTCCTAGCCTTTCCTCATAAGAGAGGTGCTCCAGTCCCCTGATCATCTTTGTGGCTCTCCGCTGGACTTGCTCCAGCAGTTCCCTGTCCTTCTTGAACTGGGGAGCCCAGAACTGGACACAGTACTCCAGATGTGGCCTCACTAGGGCAGAGTAGAGGGGGAGGATAACCTCCCTCGACCTGCTGGCCACACTCCTTTTGATGCACCCCAGGATGCTGTTGGCCTTCTTGGCCACAAGGGCACAGTGCTGGCTCATGATCAACTTGCTGTCCACCAGCACTCCCAGGTCCTTCTCAGCAGAGCTACTCTCCAGCAGGTCAACCCCCAACCTGTACTGGTGCATGGGGTTGTTCCTCCCCAAGTGCAGGACCTTACACTTGCTTTTGTTGAATTTCATTAGTTTCCCCTCGGCCCAGATCTCCAGCCTGTCCAGGTCTCCAGCCTGTCCAGGTCTCACTGAATGGCAGCACAGCCTTCTGGCGTATCAGCCACTCCTCCCAGTTTTGTATCATCAGCAAACTTGCTGAGGGTAGACGCTGTCCCTTTGTGCAGGTCATTGATGAATATGTTGAACAGGACTGGACCCAGTACAGACCCCTGGGGAACACCGCTAGTTACAGGCCTCCAGCCAGGCTCTGTGCCATTGATCACAACCCTCTGAGCTCTGCTGTTCAGCCAGTTCTCAATCCACCTCACTGTCCTTTCATCTAAACCACACTTCTTAAGCTTGTCTATGAGGATGTTGTGTCGAAGGCCTTGCTGAAGTCAAGGTAAACAACATCCACTGCTCTCCCTTCAGCCACCCAGCCAGTCACGCCATCACAGAAGGCTATCCCGTTGGTCAAGCATGGTCTCCCCTTGGTGAATCCATGTTAACTACTTCTGATAACCTTCCTTGCCTCTGCATGCCTGGAGATGACCTCCAGAATTAACTGTTCCATCACCTTTCCGGGGCTGACTGGCCTATAGTTTCCCGGGTCCTCCTTCTTGCTCTTTTTGAAGATTGGTGTGACATTTGCTTTTCTCCAGTCCTCGGGCACCTCTCCTGTCCTCCATGACCTTTCAAAGATGATGGACAGTGGCTTGGCAAGAACATCCGCCAGCTCCCTCAGCACTCGTGGGTGCATCCCATCGGGGCCCATGGATTTACGAGGATCCAGTTTGCCTAGGTGATCTCTAACCCAATCCTCCTCAACGAAGGGGAAGTCCTCCTTTCTCCAGATTTTCTCTCGCCTCTGGGGGCTGGGATGCCTGAGGGCCAGCCTTAGCAGTAATTACCGAAGCAAAGAAGGCATTCAGTAACTCTGCCTTCTCTGCATCCTGTGTCACCAGGGCCCCCACCTCGTTCAGCAGCGGGCCCCCAGTTTCCCCAGTCTTCCTTTTACTGCTGATGAATTTGAAGAAGCCCTTCTTGTTATCCTTAACATCCCTTGCCAGATTGAGTTCCAAGCGGGCCTTGACCGTCCTTGTTGCATTGTTTCCCTGGAGCAGAGCACGACACAGCCCAGCTCACCAGTTCTCACCCCATCTACAGGGGGCACCTACACCCACAAAACATTTAGAAATATACAGCCTAGCAGTAGGGAGACAACATTCAACACGTGATCTGTTTTTCCACAAAAGACCGTGAAACACACCGGTTAGAACAGTCCACAGTAATACTCAATAGCCTTGAATCTAACAACCATGTTATTTGTTTCTTCTGAGGGATGCAGTTAAGGAACTGATTTTTTTACAGACACCTGATATAGAACTTTGCAATTAATATTTAGATACATATCCTCCAACCTGCCTCAGGCACAGAATTGCTCCATGCTTGTATTGGAAGGTTCCTTCGTTTATTTTTTTTTCTTTAATCATAGAATCATAGAATGGTTTGGGTTGGAAGAGACCTTAAAGATCATCTAGTTCCAACCCCCCTGCCACGGGCAGGGATACCATCCACTAGATCAGGTTGCTCAAAGCCCCGTTTTGGTGAATTTGGGTATCTACCTTGCTTATGGAGGAAACAATGCATTCAACAATTAATATATATTAATATATTAAAATATTTAGATATATTAAATATATTAAGTTAAAAATATTTATTCTATTACATTGCATTTATTGAAATAAGATCTTTAAGGTATTTGATTCTATTATTCTTTAGACTTTGACATTTACCATTACTATATACTGAAGCTTTTTTTTCTTTTTAAAATTGTCTGTTAATGCAGCCTATCCATTAAAATCACCTGCAAAGAATATGTGAAGTATAAGAAAAGCAAAACCCACTGAGCCATGGAGTTGAACTGAGTTCCAAGTAATGAACTCTTTCCATACAAGCTCTAGGTTGATTAGCTGGGAAGCATGAAAGGCTGAGTTAATGTTCTCCGTATGTTTCCACATTTAAATCTCCAGTTTCAGTGAAGTTATTAGACCATTAGCTTGCGCCCTACAGCCAAATCACTGTGCCCCTTTCGAGGTGCTTGGAATGACCCCTACCCTGCCACTGGAAAAGAAATGAAGTCGGCAACCACTGCAGCTGAAAGGAAGACTTGAACTACAGGACCAAACCAACAAGACTGCCCTCACAGTAACATCAGTGAGAGCTGGAAGAGAAGGAATGTATCCTGAATTAACTGCATCATGACTTTGAGATACTGTAAGGAGGACAGCACACTACTAACTCTTTTATATACCGGTACACACATCTCTTGGCTAATTCATCTAACCACACAAAGGCTAAAGAAAGCTATTCTACATCATCTGCAACTTGAACACACATGTGGCAAGACATCTAGCTAAAACACCACAACTATGTTCTGGAATCGGGCCAAAGGCTTGTGAACAGCATTTAGCTGTGAAACACCCTTTCTCTCTCAGCTATGTTTGCTTCCTAACACAAAACACCTGGGAGCAGCAGTCAGCCGCAGGGACCTAGATCTCTTGACTCATTTCAAGGCATGGACTCTGGGAGTGAAAACTCTTGAGAATTTAAGGCACAGAGTGATAATTGTGATAAAAATAATCCAATATATTCCATTAAAAAATACCAGTTGGTGTGAAACAGAAAGTATATATCCAGTTTAAAGAAGTACTTCCTCTCTTAAGGGTACCTCCTGTCTCTAATAGCAGAGAAGTTGCCACTGTTAAAGTCAGAGTGGAAACGTCAACAATCTGGTTTACAGCACAGCTTTAGGGACTAATGTAGCAGCATAACTGAGCTGGAAAACTAAGCAGCCAGACGGGGGGAGTGGGAGAGACAGGAATAGCAATACTGCATTTTTCACTTTTGAGAGTGGCAAACAACTGAACCTACCTACATTGCATTTTCTGGTTAGCTGTTCCAAATAAGTAATCTCTTACGATGTTGAGTGACTGTTCCTGCAAACTTAAGCTCAAATTTATGTGTGACCAGTTATGTGTAAGAAATTGGTATCATCATCAGTATATGAGGTGGCACAAAAGCCTCTGATCTTCTCAGCACTGCGTATGCAAATAGAAACCTCATCAGGAACCATAACTTCTGTTCGGTGGAAAATTGTCATGTGGGTGGGAAGGGAGAGAGCAAGAAGTAAAAATATTTTTCTCTTGAAAAAGTGACCTTGAAAAAGGAATTTTACAAAAAGATGTCATTAGGAGACTTTCTGAGAGCATGGAATTATTATCTTTGACACTTAAGTTGTTTTATTTCATTTTGACTTGCCACACCAAAAGGTTGTAAAAAATCTGAATCAAAATGCAGCCAGCCAACAATCACATATTTGAAACTGCTTTGACTTTGCTTACATAAATCTCAGAAAATTCGGTAGTTTAAGTTTGTTATTTCAACACCAAAAATAATGTAACGCTCCTTCAACATTCAAGTCCCCATTAACTTGCATTTATTAGTGGAAAGCTTTTCATTCCAACCAAAAGACACAGAGTCAGCTCAACTCCATCTGTGCTCTTATTGAAGTGCCATGCAATACTACAACTGAAGTATTATATTCCTCTAGCGTGAGATGCTGTTGATAATGCCTCAAGTCAAACTCATAAGCAGTCTTCACAAAAAATTATTACCGCAGACTGTTACTATGAATGCTGTGGTCTCCCATATTCTCATTTCCTTGTCTCTAAGGCAATGATAAGAATCTGAGATAGAAAAGCCCAATAATAAAACACACTACTCCACTAAGCGTAAGCTTTTTACCATTATTTTAATTACACTGCAGCAAAACAGACTCTAATTAAAATGTATCTTGCAGTGTGCTTTTCAACAGGAATATAATGTTACAGTTCTTCCCTGGGCAGGAGAGACAAGTCAGTTATCTCCTGGAGTCCCTGTCCAACACCTGGCACAGCTCCCTTTCCACGGCTGCTGGAGAAGGGCTGGGGGAAGGGAACAGAAGGGAGAAAAATCTGCAATGCCTAAAAATGAATTTTGGGGCCTCTCTTTCTAAGTGTCACTAGATGAGCCAACATCCCCGGTATGCACTGTTCTCCCCACATGCTGATCTAGTCCAACCTGCGAAGGAGAGGGCAAGACAAGTTGCCTCTCTAGATGCTGCTTGCTTGTCTGGAGCAGGAGGAAAATGAGGGCAGGTACGTTAGCCACTGTTCAGTGAGGGCACGTGCTATAAATAGCTATTTATATTTTCCACATTGACTTATATGTTTTTCTATCTCTAAAAAACACACCTAGAAGTTCTCTGCATATGAATGATGTTGGCTCCCGTCTGATTCTCCAAGGGAAACAAACCGAGCAATTAGTTAATTAATTATGGGGTAACAATCTGCAATTTCAGAATAAACTATCTACAGACATTTCAGAAAGGTTTAAAACCAAAGGAAAGGAGGAAAAAAAGCAGGTGCTGTCACAGTCTATTGAGTTTGCAGATCTTGCACAACCAATATTACCAAAAATGCATCAGTATTCAGACCAAGTTTACAATAACTACACATAAGGTATTTCCCTTTTTAAAATGAGTCACCAAGGCCATTTTGGAGATATCTGCTGTTATATTTCTGTGCTGTTTTTATAAGCAATCCCACATGAGTAGGAAAATAAGATATCAGTAGCCCTAACAACCACCTACAATCATCTTACAAGTGCTCATTTGAGCTACAGAAACACCTTCTCTCTCATTAACTTTTCAGTAATTTGTCTTTGTTTACACTAAAAGGATTTTCATTGTTTCTGCACTGGTCCTAGAACCAATTTAGAGGACTGTCCAACAACAGCCTCAATACAAACAGCAGCTTGACGGCACATCACTCAGGTTTAGCAACATCTTCTGGAAGCCCAACTTAAATTAAACAAACCCCTGCAACAGATACATCACTCATTGTGTCATAATACCCCTACACCCAGTAACAGTTTCAGCCAAGGAAGATACTTCTAACACTTTGGGAGCATTCACGATATACTTCTCTTTCCTAGAGGAGAAAAAAAAAAAACAGAAAAAAGAAAAAAAAAAAAAACAACAAAAAAAATGATGACTGATTTTCTTGTTTTCCTGAGACACAGCTTTCCTGTCTCAATATGGCCCATGCAGTGACTATCTTCTCCCAGCTGCTCCATAGGGCACTGCAAGAACTGCACTGCAACATTTACATTTCAACCCTGCAGCTTATTCAAAATCCACAGTATTTTTAAGCCCTTCCTCAGTACAAATCAAAGTTTAAGAAGGTAACCAAGAGGTCTCTTCCAGCCACACAGTAGTTTCAACAGGAGTACGCATGTTCCAGTGATCTTGAAGAAGCAAGAGCAATACAGCATTCATGTGGCTTTCCTTCAAAACTTGCTTGCCTTACAGCACTGTAAAAAAAAAAAAAAAAAAAAAAAAAAAAGACTCCAANAAAAAAAAAAAAGAGCCCAAGCAATGAAAAGTTTGGTTTCACATGCCTGTTATTCTTTGTGCCTTTATCATCCCTGACGATCTTTCATTTCCTGCCTCTGCTCAGGTTCCAAGAACAGTTTGCACTAGATTTAAGCAGCCAGCCAAACACTACCAATGACCAAAGTGACAGCTGTGATGAGAAGCGCATCGAGGCGACTGGCCACAAAGAACCTCTTTTATTGAAGACCCAGCTGGTCAAATCCCCCACTGCAGCAGGGCTTCGCCAGGGACACCTTCCACTCAGCCTCCGCTGAGCAAGCGCTCATCCTCCTCCGCTTGACTTCTGCTCACTATTCCCTGCCCAAACTCTTCCTCCCCATGCCCCCTCCCGCTC
The DNA here is from genome assembly GCA_013389945.1 of Fregata magnificens. Classification (NCBI taxonomy): domain Eukaryota; kingdom Metazoa; phylum Chordata; class Aves; order Suliformes; family Fregatidae; genus Fregata; species Fregata magnificens. The sequence goes on from WAAD01001702.1 coordinate 176,037, forward strand.
CACTCAGCACATGCAAGTAGGGCAGAAGCTGTTATGCAGCCCCTGCAAGTCATGGATGATCACAGGGGGCAAAGTCCCTCTTCTCACTTTGTATGTCACCGATGTCATCTGACTCTCCACCAGGCAGGTGAGGATGCAGAGCTCTGGTTATCTAGGGAAGCACCTGGATTTGCATCCGTATCGGTTTTACAAGCCATAAAAATAGATGCTGAAAGCACTGACATTTAAAGCAGGCTGAAATGAAGCCTCCTCTATCCAAAAGCATGATTTCAGTAACAGTGACCCCTCACTGCAAAGAAGCAACACCAGGAAGTGCTGAGGAGATGAGAAGGACAAACACCAGCTGACACCTTCTGCCTGCAGTGTCTTCTGGAGACTACTCTGAAGGCACAGATAATCCTTGCTTTTCAAAGCAAGCAGATTTCCAAGCAAGCATAAGGACAGGCCTAAACCCAAGACAATTACGTAGGCCAAGTGCATTGTTAGGAGGAACACCAAGAATTGTGTCTTATTATTTTATCAAACCTTCTTCTCCTTCCCTTCCTACAAAGAGAAGCAGATCTAAAATCTCCTCTGAGTCTAAGATTTTACAGTATTGGAAACCTCACATCGTCATCTGGTTTCAATAAAGTCTAGTTGTCTGAAAGTTGCTGTTCTTCCCAACTTACTTTATTTTCAGAATGGAAGATGGGATGCAACACCTAGAAGGAAGTTTGCAAATCAAAGAGGGGTAAGACTTTGAGAGGGAGGGATTATAGCGTGAAAATGCATTTGTGCTGTATCAGAAGCAAAAGGAAGCCTACATTCGAGAGCTGTGCCACCTGTTCCCCAAAACCAGTCTTGGTCAAAAGATTAATTTGTCAGCACAGACAGGATTTTTAGTTTGTCCCACAGAATGGATCTTTGCTCTTGTACCGTGCCTTCTGGGACAGGCATCCTGACCTGGGAAACAATGCAAGATTTTACTTTAAGGGTAACAAGAGTGACTTTGCTTTCAAAAATACGCTTCTAGTATATCTCATTAGATAAGAAAATGGGCTTGCTGCATCTTTTCCTACAAAGGCCTTAGAAAGAGCATATCTTAATGCATGCAGCTGCTTTTGTGTATCTCAAAAAAAACCCACGCTCAAACTCATCTCTAGGAATAACACTAATTCTTCAAATTGCCAGCCAAGAAAAAGCATGTTTAAATTTCAGCTGAAATGAGATAACAGAAGAGAGATAAGGATGCAAAGTCAGATGAATTCACTTACAGGTTTACCAAAGTTACAGCCAACGCTTGCTTTTTTCTTACAGAGCTTTTCAGATTGAAAGCACTGGGCAGGTTGTAGCACACAACAAAAAGATGATGTAACTCAAAACACAGAACTGCTTGTCAACATTTTCATTTAGAATGGACACTTCTATTTACAATATAAATAACCCTACCCCCCAACACAATAAAACCAGTTTTTTATACACCTATAAGGATGTACTTCTGTTAATTTTTATGACTATTGTTTTCCCATGCTTTGCTTTACTTAACTGTGCAGATTTCAAATGCCTTAAGGCATTTACAGCTTGGCTAATAAAGAAGAGAGCGCTTGGAAAATTTGATTGACTCAGGGCTTAGAAGTAGTATCTGACAGATGCATGCAAAAAGGTCAGTCAGAATTATCAGCAGTGGAGAAATTCCCAGGGATGGCTCTCACCTGGCTTTTCAGCAAGTTTTTTAGCAGGTAACACGCTGCATATCCACTCTGTCAAACAAACCTTGGAAAGGGAACCAGCTATGCAGCTGCTGAAATGCACCGGGCAGGGAAAGCTGGCTCTTCGCCACAGCATCCCCTCCACTCCCCACTTAGCCACCTCTCCAGCAAATTGCTTCCATCTTGTTGTGGTTTAGCCTGGCAGGCAGCTAAACATCACACAGCCGCTCACTCACTTCCCCCACTCCCCAGTGGGATGGGGGAGAGAATTGGAAGGGCAAAAGTAAGAAAACTTGAGGGTTGAGATAAGAACAGTTTAATAGCTAAAATAAAATAATAATAATAATAATATTGATAATAATACTGTAACAAAAAGGAAAATGATGAGAGAGAGAAAGGGAAAGAAAACAAACACACACACACACACCCCCCTCAAGTGATGCACCTGCTCACCACCAGCTGATCGATGCCCAGCCAGTCCCCGAGCAGTGATCACGCCCCCTGGCCAGCTCCCCACCATTAATATACTGAGCATGACGTCATATGGTATGGAATAGCCCTTTAGCCAGTTTGGATCATCTATTTTAGCTGTGTCGCCTCCCCTTCCAGCTTCTTGTGCACCTGGCAGAGCATGGGAGGCTAGAAAAGTCCTTGACTAGTGTAAGCACTATTTAGCAACAACTAACACATCAGTGTATTATCAACATTATTCTCATACTAAATCCAAAACACAGCACTATACCAGCTACTAGAAAGAAAATTAACTCTATCCCAGCCGAAACCAGGACACATCTCTATCCTGCTGGGTGCGTTTCCCACGTTGTCCCTGCTCAGACCTCCCTAGGGTCTGACCACAACCCCAATACCCTGCAAAATCAAAGCAACCATCTCCCCTGTTTCATTGTCCCACCTTTTTTTTCCCCTCCCTAAAAACTTAACTGCACTATTCTTATGTAGTAGTAGTGAAATTTTGCTCTCTCTTGAAGAGCATTTCCCCACAGCTAGCAATTTCTGCTACCCAAACACCATCATCCCAAAAGCAGAACGTTTCTTGGCAATGCAGACTGTCAGCTGCAGATCCAGAGCCGCCTGTGCCAGCCTGCGGTCAGCTCTGTGGGCAGAGCCCTTCCCCTTTCATTTCCTCTCAAATACTCCCCCGTTCAGCTTGGTGCAGAGGATGCTGTCCCAGCAAGAAAACGCAGACCAAGAAAAACTGCACTTGACTTCAGCCAGAGATGGAGGATTCATTCCATTCGCCCATCCATACTGAGCAAACAGGCTTTTAAATTAAATAATTAATTATTATTTGGAGGGGCAGGAAAACATTAGGGATCAAATCTAAGGCAACAGAGGACAGTAATAGAGTAGGTACTTAATCTTATGTCTGTGTCTGGCTTAGTCCCAGTACAGTTTAGAGCAAATCTAGGATCTAGGTGCAAGTATTTGAATGTTGCACTATTAGAGAGGTTTTTCCTTTTTATCCTGCCACGACATTTCCAGAAATGATTTGTCTACATAGTAATTTTAACATAGCAGACCATAAAATGATGTTTTTATAAAATCTCCATATTTCTGTTCCTTTTTTTTTTTTTTTGTTGGTTGGTTTTTTTTGTTTGTTTGTGTTTTTTGAAGGTCTGCAGTTAGACCAGCCCAAACACTTAGGAACCAGTGTTTTGTGCAGGTAGCTGTAAACAGGTAATTTTCCATAGGGAAAAGACAAATTTGTTTTGATTGCTTAAAACAAAAACAAAAAACCCAAAACCAAAAAACACCACACACCACCACACCTGACAGATTAGAGCTCAGAGCGTTGTGATCAATGGCACAGAGCCTGGCTGGAGGCCTGTAACTAGCGGTGTTCCCCAGGGGTCTGTACTGCGTCCAGTCCTGTTCAACATATTCGTCAGTGACCTGCACAAAGGGACAGCGTCTACCCTCAGCAAGTTTGCTGATGATACCAAACTGGGAGGAGTGGCTGATGCGTCAGAAGGCTGTGCTGCCATCCAGAGAGACCTGGACAGGCTGGAGATCTGGGCCGAGGGGAAACTAATGAAATTCAACAAAAGCAAGTGTAAGGTCCTGCACTTGGGGAGGAACAACCCCATGCACCAGTACAGGTTGGGGGTTGACCTGCTGGAGAGTAGCTCTGCTGAGAAGGACCTGGGAGTGCTGGTGGACAGCAAGTTGATCATGAGCCAGCACTGTGCCCTTGTGGCCAAGAAGGCCAACAGCATCCTGGGGTGCATCAAAAGGAGTGTGGCCAGCAGGTCGAGGGAGGTTATCCTCCCCCTCTACTCTGCCCTAGTGAGGCCACATCTGGAGTACTGTGTCCAGTTCTGGGCTCCCCAGTTCAAGAAGGACAGGGAACTGCTGGAGCAAGTCCAGCGGAGAGCCACAAAGATGATCAGGGGACTGGAGCACCTCTCTTATGAGGAAAGGCTAGGAGACCTGGGTCTGTTCAGCCTGGAGAAGAGAAGACTGAGGGGGGACCTTGTTACTGCTTATAAATATCTGAAGGGTGGGTGTCAAGAGGATGGGGCCAGGTGCTTTTCAGTGGTGCCCAATGACAGGACAAGGGGCAATGGGCACAAACTGGAATACAGGAAGTTCCACCTGAACATGGGAAAAAACTTCTTTACTGTGAGGGTGACAGAGCACTGGAACAGGCTGCCCAGAGAGGTTGTGGAGTCTCCTTGTCTGGAAATATTCAAAACCCGCCTGGACGCAGTCCTGTGCACCCTGCTCCAGGTGAACCTGCTGAAGCAGGGGGGTTGGACAAGATGATCTCCAGAGGTCCCTTCCAACCCCTACCATTCTCTGATTCTGTGATCTTAATGGTATTCTATGGTAAATCAAAAGCCTTTCTCTGTTAGCGGTTGGTATTAGTATGGAGATACAATGATTTATATCCCTTATAACAGATGGTTATAAAGGAATTTAGTAATTAGTTTATATTCCAGCTTTCATAGAATCATAGAATCATTAAGGTTGGAAAAGACCTCTAAGATCATCAAGTCCAACCATCAACTAACACCACCATGACTCCTAAACTAGGCCCTGGAGCGCCACGTCTACACCTTTTTTGAACACCTCCAGGGTTGACGACTCCACCACCTCTCTGGGCAGCCTGTTCCAATGCCTAACCACTCTTTCGGTAAAGAAATTCTTCCTGATGTCCAATCTGAACCTCCCCTGATGCAACTTGAGGCCATTTCCTCTCGTCCTATCACTAGATACTTGGGAGAAGAGTCCAACACCCGCTTCACTACAACCTCCTTTCAGGTAGTTGTAGAGAGCGATAAGGTCTCCCCTCAGCCTCCTCTTCTCCAAACTAAACAGTCCCAGTTCTCTCAGCCGCTCCTCATAAGACTTGTTTTCTAGACCCCTCACCAGCTT